>CM035172.1:908070-1165939 GCA_020205615.1 Panax quinquefolius
GTTGATTATGATTAAGGATTCGTGACTTGCTTTTATCCATGTCCAAAATACCTCAAAATAATTATAAGGGTGTAAAATTCAAGAATCGATCAAAACATGGATACAATCAAAGCTAGTACCCACAATAGATAAAATTTTCATTTTTCGATGAATAGTTCCAGATTCGTGAATAAGATCAGATACGTGAATAAGGTCAGATACGTGAATAAGATTCCCACACCAAAAGTTCTAAATTGATAAAAAAATTCAAATCAATATTTCAAAGATAATGATATCAAGAAATAATATCATTACGAAAAATAATAATATCCCTTACCTCACAAAGACAAGATTTCTAGTTGAAACACCGATATAGGCTATGTCTCAACTTACATCAGATAGAAATACTCAAAGTATAATCAAAGTATACCAAAGTTTTGAGCTGAAACTTCAATAATTCACAATAAATAGCCCTTTTGTTTAAAATTTGAAACTCGTGACTTTGTATAGGAAATTCAATTCTCTACAACTTTATCAAGAAAGTTTTTCCAATTCCAAATCAAATCGATCAAATCCACAACCACATTTTGTAAAGCTATAATCAAATTTCACTAATAAATGGGGTCCACCACATGTTTAACATGTTTTAAACATTTATTGCAACAAAAATACTCTTCCTCCTCAGATAATTCATATATCCCACATTCGCTGTAAAATATCACCATTATTATATTATTAAAATATAATAATATATTTAAATGAATTATTTTATCGTAAAAGATAAAATTTCAATTTTCAACAATTGTCACATTAAAAATTTTCTCCATCTATATCCACATAAAATCAATATTTTCTCATCATATGAATCAATAATTAATTATTCACAAATAATATTACGTAATCACAATATCGACAACCGTGCAGCTCCTGTGAAAGCAGGGCTTTCCAATAAGAATTTCTCCTCATCAACGCAATTAGTGACCAAACCTCTCCTGTATGTAACTTTCTAGACATTGCCAATAATGTTATCTAATAATATTATTCAGATAATATGAATTATTGCTCGATAATGAAAAATACAGAATGACAATTATCAAACAACAAAGAATATAAAATATCAACGAAAGAATTATTAAATCAATAAAATAAAATATCAATAAAGAATTATCAGAACCATTATCGAGTAGTGCCTTCACGTAAGAATCAATAATTGGTGCAATACCGTGCAACAACGCGTGTTTTTAACCAAGTATTTTAACAAGATTAATCAGAATAACTACGCCTGCTATTTTTAAACAACTTATATTTGTCGCTTTCTTCATCCAATCGCTCACATGGGGCCCACACAATGGTCGTCCGCATTTAATATTCCCCGACGCATTTAATATTCCACGACCAAACTAATATTCCCCACAACAATGAATATTTTATAACCACTGCTTATTTTGAAATATTTCATGATTTTACCCATAACTATCCACATTAATCAAATCAACCCTTACTATTTCAAAATAATAAAGAAAATTAAATTTCATTAATAATAATAAGTTTTAGTCTATGACTCATCCTTATGAAATTTCATTCCTTTTAAATTGACAGACGATATTTCAGGTAAGTTTTTAAGAAACGTGAGGATACTCGCTTTCATTTCGCTTTCCAATTCCTGTTAGGTCATTTCCTCTATAAAGCATTTATTCCTCCAATAAAACTTCTTCACAAGTGACGCCTCAAAATAGGTATATCACAAAACTCGCCATTTCGTCAAGATTGTCAACATGGTACGTAAACAACTACCAACTTTATTATTACAATAAAGAAACTGCCGGAAGTTCGAATACAATATTATCTCTGTATCAACTTGCCATATACTCAAATACCACGCCTCCTCATCACATTTATCGATACATTATTTTACAAACAAGCGCAAACTACTAAACAATCCTTTCTAAAACCTTCATTCCATACCTTTAACTCGTTGATTAACTCGCTTATATTCTCCGTTACCTCCCCGGTAAGAAAAGAAAATGGAACAAAAAGGAAAAGTGGTGAAAGCTCAACCTTACAAATTTTAAAGAATATTGGGCGACTAATCAACTGACTTTATACAACAAATTGCTGCTAAGGCAAGTCTTCAAAGAGAAAAAATCTAATAATGGGTTGTAACAGATAGAAAGTGTTTATTTTAAATCAATATCAAGTAATGCTGAATAATAATTCATTAAGAGTTAAGGTAGAGAATGCAACTAAGCTTCTATGTGATGAATCAAAAGTTCATCGCTCATCTTTATCCCTGTGAATATCAAACAATATATAACTCGAATCAAATATCCTAAGATTCACCAAGGTGCCAAAGATATTCATCGCTTGGTCGTTCATCTAAACACCGCTCATCTTTCGGTGACACCACTAAAAGTCAAAGATATTCTTCCCTAAAAAATCATTCATCTTTGCATCATCCGCACATGCTATGCCAAAGATATTCCTATAATATCATCATTTAAGCATCAAGACGACGAAAATATTTTTTAAAGTTAAACGAATCCAAAGGAAACAAAACGACAATTCGCTAAGGATTAAGTGATTCAAGTACTTCTGCTTTTCTCCATTCGTCCCAAATAATTTCCTCAAAAATAATCACAGCGGTGTAAAATTCAAGAATGATCAAAACATGATAACAATCAAAGCGTTGTTAGCATCCGCATGTAGATATTTTGGACTTAAAAGAAAATTTTTCATTTTCGGCACGAATTGCTTAGCACAGATTCGGTGAATAAAGGTCGGGATGCACGTGAATAAAGGCCGTGTATACGTGAATAAGAATCATATACCAAAAAGTTATCTCAAATTTAATAAAAACCGACTTCTCCAGATCAAATATTTCAAATAAATGATATCAAGAAATAATATCATTACGATAAAAAAATATCCCTTACCTCGAAAAGATCAAGATTTCTAAATGTAAATAAAACAGCCGTGGATCATATCAAGCCATGATTGGAACCGCACTCGATAGCAATACCTACAAGTATACCTCAAAAATACTCACAAGCATTTACCGATAATATGTAGAGACTAAAAGGCCCCACGGGCCCCATGATTTTTCAATTTAACCCAAGCACCATTTATAAGAAACGCTAGAAGTCACCAAAGTTATAAAATTTAATAAAATTAATAATATTATTTTCTTTTCAAATTTCCCAGGTGACGCCTACCAAAATTTGGTCCATCCACATCAGCCACCGCGTGAAAAAACATTAAAAACGTTTTCGTAATTTAAATAATTAAAACTTCCAAAAATCAATTATTTTGAAATCGCTTTCTAACTTCAATAATTCACAATAAATAAAGCCCTTTTATCCAAATTTTGAATCATACGTAGTTTATTATAGAAAATTCAATGATCTACAACTTTATGTAAAGGTAAGAAAGTTTTCCAAATTCAAATAGAAATTGACCAAATCCACAAACGGGATTTTACAGTTATAACTGGCAATTTCAAATCCTCCTGACCATAAATGGGGTCCACTGGCCCCAAATGTTTAAAATATGTTTTAAACATTTAAATCGCAAGAAAAATAGCTAATTCCTCTCCTCAGACACTCATATATCCCACATTCGCTAATAAAATATCACCATTATTATATATTATTAAAATTATAATAATATATTTAAAAATGAATTATTTTATCGAAAAGAGCAAAATTTCCGGCAAGTTTTCAAATAATTGTCACACTATTAAAATTCTTCTTTCCATCTATATCCAACATAAAATTAATATTTTCCTCATCGCTATGAATCAATAAATTATTTATTCACAAATAATATTACGTAATCAAGACAATATCTAAACTTACGCCTCAAGAAACAGGGGCTTAACAAAGACTTTCTACATCTAATCATCAAAAGCGTAATTAAAGGTGACCAAACCTCCGTTACGTAACTTTCTAGACATATTGCCAATAATGTATCTAACAATATTATTCAGATTATACCAATTATCGCTCAGTAATGAAAAAATATCAAGACCCCAAACTTTTATAAATAAAGATGAATTTTTTCTATAAATATTATTTTGAATATTATGGAATAAATTTGATATAATGTTATAGTTGTGGGTAATATTTATAAATTTTGCAAAAGTATGCAAGTTGTTATAAAATATTAGTTTGGTTCGGGAATATTCTTTTTGTTAGGAATATTCTTTTTGTTAGGGAATATTAAATATAATGGCTCAATCATTGGTGGACCCCACAACATTATTGTCGGATTGAGAAAAACGACAAAAATATTTTTATAAAAATAACCATGGAGAATTGTGCAGATTAAAACATTGAACTACCCGGTGGTAAAAGTACGAAGAATGGCATTAGTTGCGTAAGAAGACACACGGTATTGATTATTCGCTTACGTGAGAAGTCACTCAACTATCTTTCAATTATTACTACGATGAATTCTTTTGCATCATATCTCTTATATTATTGATTCAATTATTGTCGATTATCATCCATATAATATGTTATGGTATTAAATCAATAATTGAGACGACAAGTTATAAATGATTAATAATTATTGAAAGATTAAATATGTTGTTATGATTTGTGGTAAGTTTGTTTATTTTGATGGGGCTCATATGTCATCATCTAAGAGTCTCTTCATCAATAAGAGTTACCTTCACAATAGTAATTACCCTTGTGAATAGTATTTACCTTCGCCAATAGTAATTACCACTTGTGAATAGATTTACTTCGTCGATAGTAATTACCCTTGTGAATAGTATTTACCTTCGTCAATAGTATTTACCTTCGTTAATAGTAATTACCTTTACTAGACGCCGAACCACTTGTCGCTTCACATTACATTAAAGCGTCGAACCACTTGTGCGTTTCACATTACAAAAGGCCAAACCAAATCGTCAAGCCACTTGCCTTTTCACATGGCGGTCTAAGCTAGAAATCTTCTATAAATAGAGGCCTAGGGCTTCATTATTTTTCACGAATTCATTCAAGCTTATAGAGAGAAAGTATAGAAAGAATAAGAGAAAGAAGAAGAGTATTTTTTATTACTACTGCCGCTAAAGATTCAATCTCCTACCAAAAGTAAGGGTGTTATTCTTTCTTATTCACGAAGAAGGCTGTTGTTATTCCATCGCTTATTTATTACATTGGAATAACTTTGTGATCTGTGGTTTACCCTATACTTGGTGACATTCTTCTATTATTACATTGGAACATCCTGCTCATGTGTTTTACACCGGACTTGGTTAAAATCTTTATTATTCGGCTGAACATCCTATCATGTGTTTTACACCGGATCCGGGTTCCATCTTTATTATTCTGTTGGAACATCCCGCGGTGTGAATTTCACACGACTGGTTCCGTTATTTATTATTACTTTGAATAACTCCATGCATGCGATCTATCGCATGCACGGTGATTTCTTTTGTTATTCCATTCTTTATTATACCCGATTAGTTAAAACTTTGACTTCTATACTCCATGAAATTAGTAGAATATCCTTGATATTTGCGTTTCATCCAAAGATCTTTTCATGGAAATATTCTTTTGATCATTCTTGAATTTTACTCTACAAAAGCGAAGATTACGTTGACAATTTGGACGTTAATAATTCTCACGGATAAAATAATTCTTGAACTTGTTTTATCAATTCTTATATCATTGTCATCATCCTCATTTATATTTTTTTGAAAGTCATACGTGGCCTGTAGAAGGCATAGATGGACTTGGTATGATTATGACGACTGCAGACTATGGGTGTAATCATGGACCGTAATGTTACAAATGATGTGATAAAAAATCCTCGATTGGGTCAGTAGTGCATTGATGGACGATTGTTGGCATGATCATGACCATTAATGAATACACAAATATTCTCTCGCCCGTAGGCATGAATAATTGTGGTCGTGATACTAAAGAATATCCTTGGCCGTAGTAGTGGGGGTGATTCGATGATGTGGAATATTTATTAAAAGTCGAGTCTCAAATATAATGATGATGAAAACCTTTAAAACCTAAAAGATAGTAGACTTTATTTTCTACTTGACTCTTTTAATGGATTGCATATTCACTGCAGATTAAACCGGTTTGTCATTGTATTTTATCGGTTTAACATTATTGAAGACTATTGATAATTTATTCTCGCATTATCTTAGTCATAATATTTCTTCTTGGGCTAGTTGAGCTCACCCTTTTCTTTTCTTCGTTCTCTTGTGAAATGATAATATAAATTTGACGAAGTGGGGAAGCAGTGATGGTCCTGAAGATAAGATTAGTAGTCCTCACTATTCTCAAAATATAGTGTGATAATAACTGTAATGAGGACTTTTGTTTGAGTTTGTATAATATCTAGTGGGACGATATTTGTATTTAAACTCACAGTTTATGTCAGTATTGTGCACGCTATGTTATGTTAATAAGTTGTATTCAAATTACATACCACGTAAGTGGCGACTCAAGATGGGTGATGTATACCTAATTTTGGGGGCGCCACGGTTGGTATCGTCGAGCTTAGGATGTGATCCTGGCTAAGATGTGAGAATAGTACTTAGAGGGAGAGATTGGGAATACCTTCGTTAGTATGACCTACCTAAGTTTATGTGCTATTTTATTGGTTGGTCGGAAGATAAGGATAATTTGTTACATGTCAATTAACCTTTTGTTTTGTGGCAAGATGTCGAAAATGACATCCGAGAATGTTGAGAATAGCAATGGAGTAGCAGCGATCGTTGATTCACAACATATCAATAATCAAGATAATGTGCATCGTCGAAGGCGATAATCCTCATGAAAACAACAACACCGACCAAATGACAAATGATCAAATGTTCGAGAGGCTTTATGCAATTTATGTAACAATGAAAGCAGAGCGACTCCATCAAAACGTGGGGTGGAAACACGGAAAACTCTCGGCGGTCACCGCTAAACAATTTAAGGAGTGGGACCACCGGAGTTTAAGGGAGAGCTAAAACCACTTACGGCGGAAGCATGGATAAAGATTACAAGATATTTGATGTCTTGGGATGCTCCGAGGAGCAAAAGGTTCCTTTCACGCCTTTATGTTCTTGAAGAGGCGGATTCTTTGGTGGGAATCGGTAAAAACGTACTCAACCAAATTGCATCAAGATATCTTGGGAGAAGTTCCAGAGTCGTTCAACGACAAATACTTTCTGAAAGTATTCGCCACACATAAGGAGGTGGAGTTTATCAAGTTGGAACAAAACAATATGACCGTGTTGCAACACGAAGCAAAATTTGCGGAGTTATCACGATTCGTCAACGTCCACTGGTGGATAATGAAAGAGAGAATGGCGCCGAATGTTTTAAGAGGTTTGAAGTCGGAGATACGTCAACATCTTATTTTCATAAACCGTGTTTGTATTCGGGATGTTGTAAATAGGGCTCGATTAGTGGAGCGCGATAATGAGTCAACGAACTAAAAAAGCGGTAAGCAAAATTATAATACCCAATGAGAATAGTCATCGAAGCGGTGACAACAAGCGTGGAGGGAATCAACAAGCCAGATATGGTAACCACTTTGGTGGTAATCAGGGCCAAAATAATAAGAATGGACATTTCAAGAAAAGGAGATTCAACAATGATGGAAAGACGTCAGCACCAGCACCCATTGTTAAGGAAGGAGAAAGACCACCTATCATATGCTTCAAATGCGAGGAGAGGACACATCACCAAATCTGCCATGTCATCCAAAGCATGTTATAATTGTGGAAGAGAAGGTCACTTTAGCTCGATTTTTTGCCATCAAGAAGATAAATTAAACTAGGATGGAGGCACCAAAGGCCATCCCGTAAAAATTCAAAACCCAGAAAGGTAAGGGGAGAGATTTGTTGTGACCTCCCAAAGAGCAAGGAATCCGAATGAGGTCATCACGGTAAAGCTTATCATAAACTCTAATGAAGTCTATACTTTATTTGATCTGGGTTCTACCCATTCTTTTATTTCTCCTACTTGCGCTCATCGATTAAATTTGACTCGAGAAATTAGACTTTGACTTATCTGTGGAAACTCCGTTGGGAGAAACCTTTATTACATCCAATCGCTTATAAGTCTTGTTTGGTTCAAATCGGTACTTCACATTACCCGTCGATCTTATTTCATTAAAAATACTTGATTTGACGTGATTCTAGGGATTGATTGGTTAACTACTTATCATGCAAAAATTGATTGTTTTCGTAAGGTTGTTAGCTTTCATATTCCTAATCAACCTATTATGCGAATTCAAACGACCAAACCATTAAAATCAATCACGGTCATCTCAAGCCATAAAGCTATTCGTTTATTGAAAAACGGATGTCAAGCTTTCTTAGCTCATGTCACAGATTTAAATAAAAATACGTCAGTTTTAAACGATATTCCTATTGTTAATAATTTTCCTGACGTATTCTAGAAGAACTTCCCGCCTACCCCGAAGCGTGAAATTGAATTTTGTATCGACCTTGAACCCGGGACAAAACCTATTTCCAAAGCCCCATATCGAATGGCTCCTATTGAACTTCAGGAGTTAAAGACCCAACTGCAGGAATTGTTAGACATTGGCTTTATTCGTCCTAGTACTTCTCCTTGGGGTCCATTCTATTCGTGAAGAAGAAAGATGGGAGTATGCGATTTTGTATTGATTATCTGGAGTGAATCATGTCACCATCAAAATAGTATCCATTTACACGTATTGATGACTGTTTGACCGGTTGCAAGGAGCCAAATTCTTTTCAAAGATTGATCTTCGTTAGGATATCACCAATTGAAGATTAGAACCGGCCGACATTCCAAAAAGACTTTTGAACTCGAAGACGGGCATTATGAATTCCTAGTCATGTCCTTTGGATCGACTAATGCTCCCGCCGCCTTCATGGATATGATGAACCGAGTATTCAAGGAATATTTAGATCACTTTGTGGTCGTCTTTATTGATGACATCCTTATTTATTCCAAAAGCCGTGAAGATCATGAGCAACACTTGAGGTCGACACTCCAAAAGCTTCGTGAATATAAGCTTTATGCCAAGTTCAAGAAATGCGAGTTCGTCAAGAAGAAGTAGCATTCCTTGGGCACGTGGTATCAAGTCATGGAATATCCATTGACCAAAGAAAGATTGAAGCTATTCAAAATGGGAACAACCTAAATCGATGGCCAAGAAACGTAGCTTTCTCGGTTTAGTGGTTATTATCGGAGATTCGTGGAAGGATTTTCTCGAATCGCTATTCCATCGACTCAAATGACTGACGGAAAGATACAAAGTTCGGTTGGGAGCGAAGAATGTGAGAAGAGTTTTCAAGAACTCAAGAGGAGACTTATTTCGCAGACTGTTCGGACAATACCATCCGCTCGGAGAGGATTTGTCATCTACATGATGCTTCGGCAAAAGGTTGGGATGTGTTCTTACGCAACATGGAAAAGTTATAGCTTTATGCCTCGCGACAACTCAAAGAATATGAGAGGAATTATCCTACTCATGATCTAGAGTTAGCGTTGTTATCTTTTGCACTTAAAATGTGGAGGCATTACTTGTATGGGGAGAAAGTGGAGATCTTTACGGATCATAAAAGCCTCAAATATTTCTTCACTCAAAAGGAACTCAACACGCGACAACGACGTTGGCTTGAAGCATTGAAAGATTATGATCATACCATCCAATACCATCCTGAAAAGCAAACGTGGTAGCCGACGCATTGAGTAGGAAATCATATGCAAGTACAAGTGTGATATTGTCAATATAAAGGCCCATTTTGTGTGACTTGCAAAGGATGGAGATAGAATTAAAGACTCAGGACGCATGTGATGACGGTAGTATCTGAGTAGAACCGAGCTTTAATTGATAAAGTTAAAGCTGCTTTCAAGCTACTGGACGGAGGCGATGCGTATGAGGAAGAAAGTGCAAGAAGGTCTTATCATAGGAAGCAAGAATCGATGAAGAAGGAATACTTCGAGTCAACTCGGACTTTGTGTTCCTAACGACCACGATTTAAAGTATAATATCATGATGGAGGCGTATAACACACCATTTGCAATCCATCTCAGGAGTACCAAATGTATCATGATATTCGCCATACATTTTGGTGGAGCAATATGAAGAGAGAGATAGTATTGTTTATCTCAAGGTGTCTAACTTGTCAACGAGTTAAAGCGGAGCATCAAGTACCAAAAGGTCCATTGCAACCACTTGAAATTCCAGAATGGAAGTGGGAGCACATTACCATGGATTTCGCACGGCCTTCCTAAGGTTTCTCAAGGCATTGATGCGATTTGGGTCATTGTTGATAGATTGACCAAGTCTCGCTTTCATTTCTTACCGATCACGAGAAACTTATACACTTGAACGTCTTGCTCAGTATGTACATAAACGAGATTGTAAGACCGCATGGTATCTTAGGCAGATCCATAGTTCGATCGAGACCCAAGATTCACTTCACGATTTTGGGTTAGTTTGCAAAAAGCTACGGGCACAGACTTACGATTTAGCTTTAAGATATCATCACTCAGTGACGGACGGACAATCGGAGAGGACTATTCAAACTCTTGAAGATCTATTAAGACTCTGTGTCCTTGATTTCAAGGGAGTTGGGACAAGTTCTTACCATTGGTGGAGTTTTCCTACAACAACAGCGAGTTATCAAGCAAGTATTGGCATGGCTCCATTCAAGCATTGTATGGAAGAAAGTGTCGCTTCCAAAGATCTTTGGGACGAAGTGGGTGAAGCAACGTTGTTGGGACCGGAGTTGGTACGTATGACTACGGAAAAGATTCAAATGATCCGATAACGATAAAAACCTCACAAAATCGATTAAAAGAGTTATGCCGATCTTCATCGAAAGGACGTGGAATTCGATATAGGAGATCGCGTGTGTTGTTAAGAGTCGCTCCATGGAAAGGAGTTACAAGATTTGGAAGGAGAGAAAACTTAATCCTCGATTCATCTGGTCCATTTTAATCCTCGATCGAGTAGAGGCTGTGGCCTATAGACTCGCTTTACCGCCAAATATGTCTCGTGTTCATAACGTTTTTCACATATCTATGTTACGTAAATATGTGAAAGACCCGAACCATATTATTGAGTTAGAACCAGGACGAAATAGCGGAAGATTTGACGTATGAAGAGGTTCCTGTTCAAATTTTGGATAAGAAAGAACATATTCTACGCTCCAAGGTTATACCTCAAGTCAAAGTTTTATGGAGGAACCACGATGTTGAGGAAATGACTTGGGAGTTAGAATCTGAAATGAAATCAAGGTATCCTTACCTCTTGACATACCTGTGTATCGCACCCTAATTTCGAGAGGCGAAATTTCATATGAAGGGAGGTTGTAAGACCCAAACTTTTATAAATAAAGATGAATTTTTCTATAAATATTATTTTTGAATATTATGGAATAAATTTGATATAATGTTATAGTTGTGGGTAATATTTATAAATTTTGCAAAGTATGCAAGTTGTTATAAAATATTCGTTTGGTCTGGGAATATTCTTTTGTTAGGAATATTCGTATAATGGCTCAATCATTGGTGGACCCCACAACATTATTGTCGGATTGAGAAAACGACAAAAATATTTTATAAAAATAACGCAGAGGTGTTACCGTTAAAACCGTTGAACTACCCAAGTGGTAAAAGTACAAGAATGTCTGGCGTGGTTGCATAAGTAGACACTCAGATTGATTATTAACTACGTGAGAAGTCACTCATTTATGCTCAATTATTGCTTACGAGAATTCACGATCATATCTCTTATATTATTGATTGATTATTATCAAGATCATCCGTGATAATATGTTATGGTATTAAATCAATAATTGAGACGACAAGTTATAAATGATTAATAATTATTGAAAGATTAAATATGTGTTATGATTTGTGGTAAGTTTGATTATTTTTATGGGGCTCATATGTCATCATCTAAGAGTCTCTTCATCAATAAGTAGTTACCTTCGTCAATAGTAATTACCCTTGTGAATAGTATTTACCTTAAATCGATAGTAATTACCCTTGTGAATAGTATTACCTTAAATCGATAGTAATTACCCTTGTGAATAGTATTTACCTTCGCCGATAGTATTTACCTTCGTTAATAGTAATTACCTTTTACGGACGTCGAACCACTTGTCGTTTCACATTACAGTGGCCGAACCACTTGTCGTTTCACATTACAAAGCGCCAAACGATTCGATCAAGCCACTTGCCTTTTCACACGGCGGTGCTAAGCTAGAAATCTTCTATAAATAGAGGCCTAGGGCTTCATTATTTTCACTTAATTCATTCAAGCTATAGAGAGAGAAAGTATAGAAAGAATAAGAGAGAAAAGAAGAAGAGTATTTTGTTACTACAACCGCTAAAGATTCAATCTCCTACCAAAAGTAAAGGGTGTTATTCTTTCTTATTCATGAAGAGAACTGTTGTTATTCCATTGCTTATTTATTCATTGAATAACTTTGTATCTGTGAGTTTACCCTATACTTGGTGACATTCTTCTATTATTCATTTGGAACATCCTGTCGTGTGTTTTACACCGGACCGGTTCCGTCTTTTATTATTCTCGTTGGAACATCCTATCGTGTTTTACAATCGGATGCAGTTCCATCTTTATTATTCTCATTGGAACATCCGCTTGCGTGTGAATTTCACCGACCGGTTCCGTTATTTATTATTCTGTTGGAATAACACATGCATGCAAGGTCTATCGCATTTATGGTGATTTCTTTTGTTATTCCATTCTTTATTATACCCGGTTGGTTAAAACTTTGACTTTATACTCCATGAAATTAGTAGAATATCCTTGATATTTGCGTTTCATCCAAAGATCTTTTCATGGAAATATTCTTCCGATCATTCTTGAATTTTACTCTACAAAACAAAGATCGTGTTGACAATTTGGACGTTAATAATTCCTGGATAAAATAATTCTTGAACTTGTTTTATTGAATTCTTATATCATTGTCATCATCCTCATGTTTATATTTTTTGAAAGTCATCCGTATTTGTAGTGCATAGATGGACTTGGTATGATTATGACCAGAGACTATTGATTGTAATCATGACCGTAATGTTACAAATGATGTGATAAAAAATCCTCAAAGGGTCGTAGTGCATTGATGGACGAGTTGTTGGCATGATCATGACCATTAATGAATACACAAATATTCTCGGCCCGTAGTGCATTTGAATAATTGTGGTCGCGATACTAAAGAATATCCTCGGCGTAGAAAAGTGCGGGGTGATTCGATGATGTGGAATATTTATTAAAGTCGAGTCTCAAATTTATAACATGATGATGAAAAACCTTTTAAAACCTAAAAGATAGTAGACTTTATTTTCTACTTGACTCTTTTAATGGATTAGATATTCACGCAGATTAAACTGGTTGTCTATTGTATTTTATCGGTTTAACATTATTGAAGACTATTGATAATTTATTCTGCATTATCTTAGTCATAATATTTTTCTTTGGGCTAGTTGAGCTCACCCCTTTCTTTCACCGTTTCTCTTGAGGAAATGATAATATAATTTGGGACGAGTGGGAAACGAAAGTGATGGTCCTGAAGATAGCATTAGTAGTCCTCACTATTCGTAAAAATAGTGTGATAATAATCTGTAATGAGGACTTTTGTTTGAGTTTGTATAATATCTAGTGGACGATATTTGTATTTAAACTCATGATTTATGTCAGATTGTATACCTACGCTTATGTTAATAAGTTGTATTCAAATTCTGTACCATGTAAGTGGCGACTCAAGATGGGTGATGTATACCTAATTTTGGGGGCGTCACAAGGTAGAGGATACCTATTCTTGATGGTGACATGGTTCAATTCCCGATAGTCAATCTGAAAGTCGCATACTCCGCTTTTTCTTCTTTACTTAATAAAACAGAGCACCCCGAGGAGATGTACTAGATTTAATGAAACCGATGTCCAACAATTCTTGTAGTTGGACCTTTAACTCTTGAAGTTCAATAGAGCCATTCGATATGGGGTTTTAGAAATGGGCTTTGTACCGTGTTCAAGATCAATAAAGAATTCAACTTCACGTTCGGGGTAGACCAGGAAGTTCTTCAGAAATATGTCGGAAAGTCAATAACAACAGAATATTATTCAAATTTGGCGTGTCTTTATTCAAATCCATAACATGGGCTAAGAAAGCTCGACATCCGCTTTTTTAATAAACAAATAGTTTTATGATTAGATATGAGCGTTGATTGATTTTAATGGTTTAGTTGCTTGAATTCGCATACACAGTTGGTTAGGAATATGAAAACTAAATACCTTACTTAAAACAATCAATTTTGGCATGATGAGTAGTTAACCAATCAATCCCTAAAATAACATCAAAAGCAAGTATCTTTAAAGAGATAAGGTCAACAGTAAGGTAATGGTGCCAACTTGAATCAAACAAGATTTATAAGCAGTGGATGTGATGAAAGTTTCTCCTAACGGAGTTTCCTGAGATAGGTCAAAGTCTAATTTCTCCTGAGTCAAGTTTAAGCGTTGAGCACAAGCAGGAGAGATAAATGAATGGGTAGCACCGCTATCAAGTAAGGTATAAACTTTGCAAGAATTTATAAATAGCTTACCCGTGATCACCTCGTTTGGGTTCCTCGCATTTTGACCAAATGACAAAAACTTCTTCCGGGCTGTTGACTTTAACTTTTCTATGACGATCTTTTGAGTCACCGTCCCTCATTGAACTAGGTTTCACTACCGCATAATCTCGGCGATATGTCCTTCCTTTCCATAATTATAGCATACCTTGAACTGTTGTGGATAGTTTGATCGATATGTCCCTCTTTCCCGCATTTATAGCATATGACCGGTGGTCGTTCTCCTCCCTTAGAACCGATTCTTTCTTTGCAATCGTCGTCTTCACACGGTCGTTGTTAAATCTCCTCTTTTAAAATCTCTTCCGACTCGCTTCTTCTATTTTCATGGCCACGATTTACCGCCAGAGTGGTTACCATTTTGTCCGTCTGTTTTTTCTCCATTTGGTTATCATTATTCATTGATCGCTATCTCCGTACGATCTGGTTGTGGTCCCTCAGTTGGACTAGTACTCGTTATCTCATTTCTAATAATTGAGCCCCATTTACAAACATCTGAATAGAGAGAAAATTTATGAGAAATGAGATCTCGACGTATGTCAAGTTTCAAACCTCTAAGAAACATCCGCGTCATGCGTTCCTCATTCTCCACCGAATGAGGTGCAAACTGGATAACTCTCGCAAACTTTGCCTCGCATTGAGACACCGTCATGTTGTTTTGTTCTAACTCGATGAACTCCACTTCCTTCATATGATTTAACACTTTCGGAAAGTATTTGTCATTAAATAATTTCAAACGTCTCCCAAGACATCTTTGAGTGCGGAATTTGGATGGGTACGCCTATAGACTCCCACCAATAGTCCGCATTCGCCACGGAACATAAAGGTGGCGAATGGAACCTTCATTCCTCCGTGCATCCCAAGACATCGAATATCTTGGTAATTTGTTTGACCCATGTTTCCGGCATGATCGGACCGCTTTCCCTTAAATTCGGTGGTCCCAACTCTTTGAAGCCGCTTCATTTGTGATAACCCGTGAATTGCTATCATTTCCTCTTATATTTTGAACACGAGTTTCCTCAAATGCGATTTTTGCAATGCGCAAAAAGCTTCTAAACATCCCCTCGCTCATCATCTCGCCAAAGGGTGTTGTTCATGGGAGGAACATTGCCGACTTATTGCACGTTCTCCTCGTTGAGTACAAAGCGTCTCCACGGTTTCATTTCCATTGTTAATATTCTCATCGACATTCTCAAATAGTGTCATAAAACAAGGGTTAATTAAGGAAATCAATATATCACATAATATCCTTATATATCGACCAACTAACAAATAAGCTTAGGTAGGACACACTAGCGAAGGATTTACTCATCTCTCCCTCCTAGTTCTATTCCTCGATCTCCGCTGGGAGATCATATCCCTAAGCTCGATACCAACCGTGGACGCCCCAAAATAGTTATACATCACCCATTCCGAGTTGTCATATGACAGGTATGTAAATAACTACAACTTTATTATTACAACAATAAAATGTGAGTTTGAATACAAATATTATCTTCAGACAATATCTATACTCAGATAAATCCTCATCACATTTATTGATACATTATTTTACAAAATGGTGAGGACTACTAAATAACTCTCTCTAGAACTTTCATTCCATACCCCACTCGCATTTCGCTTATATTCTCGCCTCACGAGAAGAAAAATGGAACAAAAAAAGGAAAAAGGTGAGCTCAACTAGCCCGAAAGAAGAATATTATGACTAAGATAATATACAACAAATTATCGTTAGTCTTCAATGGGAAAAATCTAATAGAATACAATAGACAACAAATTTTAAATCAATATTCAAGCAATGAAATAATAATTCATTAGAAGAGTTAAGTAGAGAATGCAAACTACTATCTTCTATGTATGAATTTAAAAGTTCATCGTCATCTTTTATTCTGTAACATCAATCAATATATATACGGAATCAAATATTCATCTTTGCACTACAGGCCAAAGATATTCATCGATTGGTCATGTTCATCTAAACACTGCTCATCTTTGCACTACGGGCCAAAGATATTAATCGATCGGTCGTGTTCATCTCAACACTGCTCATCTTTGCTTTACTACGGCCAAAGATATTCATCAAGAAATCATTCATCTTTTCACTACAGGCCAAAGATATTCCATAATATCATCATTTAAGACTGAAGATGATGAAAAATATTTTATACTTCCACTTCTAACACATGCAAGACCCACAATAATGACAAAAATCAATTATTTCGGAGCTTCGAAACTTCAATAATTCACAATAAATAGCCCTTTTGTCAGAAAATTTGAAACTCGCAACTTTTTATAGGAAATTCAATTCTCTACAACTTTGCAGAAGAAAGTTTTTCCGAATTTCAAACAAAAATTGACCGAAATCCCACAAACCAAGCGATTTTACGGTGCTATAATCAAATTTTAGTCAATAAATGGGGTCCACCGACATGTTTAACATGTTTTAAATATTTATTGCAACAAAAATACTCTTCCTCCTCGTATACTCATATATCCCACATTCGTTGTAAAAATATCACCATTATTATATTATTAAAATATAATAATATATTTAAATGAATTATTTTATCAGAAAAAGATAAAATTTCAATTTTCAACAATTGTCACATTAAAAATTTCTCCATCTATATCCACATAAAATTAATATTTTTCTCATCATATGAATCAATAATTAATTATTCACAAATAATATTACAGAATCACAATATTGACAACCAGGCAGTTCCCAGGAAAGAGGGGGCTTTCCAATAAGAATTTCTCCTTATTGGCGCGCAATTAGGTGACCAAACCTCTCCTTAGACAGAACTTTCTAGACATTGCCAATAATGTTATCTAATAATATTATTCAGATAATATGAATTATTGCTTCGATAATGAAAAATACCGTGTAATGACAATTATTGAAACAACAAAGAATATAAAATATCAACGCAAACAATTATTAAATCAATAAAATAAAATCTCGATCATTAATATCAGAATCGCTGTGGCGCCCCAAAATAGGTCCATTCCATCCAACCCATTTCGAAGTCGCCAAATACATGGTACGTAAATAACTACAACTTTATTATTACAACATATAAATTGTGAGTTTAAATACGAGATATTGCCATCAAACAATATCCACACGCAAATAAATCCCCATCATAATTATTGATACATTATTTTACACAAAATGGTGAGGACTACTAAACAAATATCTCTAGAACCTTCATTCCATACCCCACTAGTACTTTCGGTACATTCTCGCCTCCGAGAAGAAAAATGGAACAACAAGGAAAAGGGTGAGCTCAACTAGCCCGGAAAAAGAATATTATGACTAAGATAATATACAACAAATTATCGTTAGTCTTCAACGAGGAAAAATCGATAGAATCTGAATAGACAACAAGTTTCGGATCAATATTCGCAGTGAAATAATAATTCATAGAAGAGTTACGTAGAGAATGAAATCTACTATCTTCTATGTATGAATTTAAAAGTTCATCGTCGATATTTTATCCTCGTAACATCAATCAATATATATCACGGAATCAAATATTCATCTTTACACTTCTGAGGCCAAAGATATTCATCGATTGGTCATATTTCATCTAAACACTGTTCATCTTTGCACTACGGCCAAAGATATTAATCGATCGGTTATGTTCATCTCAACACTGTTCATCTTTGCAGACTACGGCCAAAGATATTCATCAAGAAATCATTCATCTTTTCACTATAGGCCAAAGATATTCCATAATATCATCATTTAAGGTAGAAGATGATGAAAAATATTTTAAAAAAACGAATCCGGTGAAACAAAATGACAAGGATTAAGGATTAAGGATTCGTACTTTGTTTTATCCACGTCCAAAAATACCTCAAAAAAATAATCATAGGGGTGTAAAATTCAAGAATGATCAAAACATGGATACAATCAAAGCTAGTATCCGAATAGATATTTTAGATTTAAAAGAAAAATTTTCATTTTTAAATTGAATAGTCTTGCCGTGATTCGTGGATAGTGTCAGTATCGTGAATAAGGCCAGATATCGTGAATAGTAACTCAGACAATCGAAAGATAGAAATTCCACAAAAAACATCTTCACGCTTCATGAATAGTACTCGTGAATAAGTAACTTCGTGAATAAGTAACTCATGAATAGTAACTCGTGAATAGTAACTCATGAATAAGTAACCCCGACATGAAAAAGTTCCAAATTTGATAAAAGTTCCAACCAATATTTCAAAGATAATGATATTGAAGAAATAATATCATTTGAGAAGAAAATAACATCTCTTACCTCGAAAGACAAGATTTCTAGTTGAAACAGGATATAAAGCTATGACTTGAACTTGCACCGTATAACAATACTCAAAGTATACTCAAAATACTCACAAGAATACTCGATAATATAGAGAGAGAAAACTTGATTTACGGTGTGATTTTCAATTCTAACCTAAGCACCCTATTTATAGGAAATTGCTTAGAACACCAAAGTAGAAAATTGAATATAATAATATTATTTATAAACAAAATTCCTTAGCCCACCTTTGAAATCTGATTTCAGCCATAGTACATGTTAAATGAGGTTCACAAACTCACCAAAACGTTTTTCTCAAAATAATTAATTAAAACTCCCAAAAATCAATTATTTGAACTCAGAAACTTCAATAATTCATAATAAATAGCCCTTTTATCAGAAAATTTGAATCTCATGAGTTTTTATAGGAAATTCAATTCTCTACAACTTTGCAGAAGAAAGTTTTTCCAAATTCCAAACAGAAATTGACCGAAATCCACAAAGCAGACGATTTCTGTGCTATAATCAAATTTCGGTCAAGAAATGGGGTCCACCGAAACACACAAAACACGTGTTAATCATTTAATGCCACAAAAATACTCTTCCTCCTCATATACTCATATATCCCACATTCATTATAATAATATCACCGTTAATATATTATTAAAATAATATATTTAAATGAATTATTTTATCAGAAAATGATAAAATATTAATTTTCAACAATTGTCATTTTAAAAAATTTCTCCATCTATATCCACATAAAATCAATATTTTCCTCATCATATAAATCAATAATTAATTATTCACAAATAATATTACAGAATCACAAGATCTTGCAACCGGTAGCTCCTCAGGAAGAGGGGTTTTCAATAAGGATCTCTCTCTACTTGGCAAGCAATTAGGTGACCAAACCTCTCCTTGACGTAACTTTCTAGACATTGCCAATAATGTTTTCTAATAATATTATTCAGATAATATGAATTATTGCTCCGATAATGGAAAATACTGTGTAATGATAATTTATTGAAACAACAGTAATATAAAATATTAATGCAGCAATTATTGAATCAATAAAATAAAATAATTGAGCAATAATTATCGTAACAATTATTGAAAGTGCCTTCTTACGTAAGAATCAATAATTGGTGCATATCATCGTGCTCTTCTTGCTCAACAACGCCAGATTAGTGTGTTTTAACCACGGGTATTCCAACAAGATAATAGCAGAATAACTACGTAGATTATTTATAAACAACTTATATTTGTGTTTTTTCTTCATCCAATCACTTTTCCGTTATGGGGCCCATAAAAAAGATCTATGGTCGCACAAATATTCCCGACAAAGACGAATATTCCACGACCAAACGAATATTCCCAAACAATAATGAATATTTTATCACCACTTGCTTATTCAAATATTTGCGCATTTTACCCATAACTAACCACATTAATCAAATCTACCCTTACTATTTCAAAATAATAAATAAAGGAAATTTCTTTTTATTTAAAAAATTTTGGGGTCTTACAAGAACCATTATTGAGTAAAGTGTCTTCTTCACGTAAGAATCAATAATTGGTGCAATCTGCTAGTGTCTTCTTGTGTGTTAACCATCGAGTATTTTAATAGTATTACTTGTAATAACTTCACGCCAAGTTATTTTTAAACAACTTATATTTGTCGTTTTCTTCATCCAATCGCTTTTTAGTTATGGGGCCCACACATGGTTTACTGTCGCATTTAATACGAATATTCACAAAGCGATCTGAATATTCCACGACTAAACGAATATTCCCAAACAACAATGAATATTTTATAACTACTTGCTTATTTTAAAATATTTGCAAGTATTTTACCCATAACTATCCACATTAATCAAATCAACCCTTACTATTTCAAAATAATAAATAGAGAAAATTAAATTTCATTAATAATAAGTTGGGGTCTTACACACACCAAGAGGTTGGCCCTTCCTGAATTACCTTAAAAAGAATGCTTAGTCAAAAAAAAACTCATCACTAGGATCCGGACAGACTCGACGATCGTAGGACAGACTTGACGATCGCAGGACAGACTCTACAAATGCTGATCAGACTCAACGACTGCTCGGACAGACTCGACAGACAGACTCTACGAATGCTGATCAGACTCAACAACTGCCGGACAGACTCGACGATCGTAGGACAGACTCTACGAATGGAGAACCGACTCAACAATCAGAAGACTATCTCTACGATCGTAGTCATCCTGAGGACATCTCAGCACTGAATACTCAAAGGGCAAATCAGTACATTCCTAAACAGTCAAAATCGTAGAGCCAAACAAAATGCAACACCTGTCCCACTAAGTCAAAAAGAGAGAGGGAAGCTACAAGTACAAATTGGAACCGTGATTTTGAAATATGAAGTTCAAAAGATTATCTCTCATTCTCTCTCTCTTTCAAAACAAAACCCTAACTCAGACAAAAGCTCAGCAGTATCTCTCTTCTCAACTAAAGAATCAATGGCTGCTTCTAATATGATTTCGGGCTACAAACTCTGTTTTGACGAATTCAAAACTGCTCCACCAAAGTTTCACAAGATCTTAGCCTTACTAAAGAAGGCAGGTCTCGAAGAGGCGCTCAGCACTGCTACACTCATCTATCCTAAATTGGTGAAGGAGTTCTACAAAAATAGAGTGTACGAAAACAACACCATCACCACACAAGTTAGAGGAGTTGAAATAAAGCTAGGGGAAGAAGACGTCAATCTGGCCCTAGGTTTCAAGAATGTGGGGCATCCATTTCTAAATAGCATAAGATTTCAAGAGGGTGAAGAAGATGCATCACAAGAAGAACCCCTCTCGTGAAAGGCTACAAAAGAAGGAGTTTCCTCAGAGGTATGAATTTTTGGTCGACATTATTGGGAAATGCATCTGCTGCGAAGAGCTCGGTCGTGACTCGATAAATGAGGCTCAAACTTAAGCTCATGATGAAATATAGTATATGGAACTCAACTCAACTATGGGGATGTATTGCTCGAATGGATCGGCAAGTAGATCGTAAGCTCGAAGAAATCAAAGAGCACCCCAAAGATGTTTGATGGGAGGTTCATTAGCATCATTCTGTAATCTGCACTGGGTGACAAAATTGGGGATAATGAAGGAGAGGCCATCAACCCAAACCGAAGAATGACACAGCAGTTGTTCAAAAACTGAGAAATGAACCCTGCTGAGTTCGTTCGAATGATGACAGAGTCAAGTGGGAGATCTGAGGAACAAAAGAAAGCAGGTTTTCAAGGAGGAATGTCTGTTGTCAGAGAAGTTAAAGAAGAAGGAGAAACAGACAAGGGAGAACCCTCTACCCTTGCCAGAAAAAGCAAGGGCAAAAGGAAGCTTAGAGCAAGACAAGTTGAAGAGCCTCAAGGATCAACAACTAACATTTCTGCAGAGTCCTCTGACATAGACACTCTAAGGAGGCTAAGGAAGATGCAACAGCAAGAAGAAGCTGAAGAAGATCAAGCCACCATTTCACAAATCGTAAAGAAGAACAAGACTGGTCATAAGTCTAAAAGACCAACAGTGTCTTCGATCGTAGAGACTCTGTTGTTCTCTGAAAATAGGCCAAGTGTGGCAGAAATGGAGGAAGCTGCTTCAAGGAAAGTGGCTGATCAACGAGGAAAAACAAAGACTCAAGAGAGTCCAGAAGTGGTGACTAAAACCAAAGAAAGAAAGAGAAATTTGGTCAAGAAGTATATTCTTGAGAATGAGAAAAAATCAAGAAGAAAAGCCAAGAGTATGGCCGCAAAATTAGAACCGCCCCCAAGCAAATAGAAGAAGAAAATGCTCCGGTGAGGGGAGAAACTCGAAATTCTCATGATTGAGTATACACCGGTGAGGTGGAGAAGCTTCTTGATGAAGAAGAGGTTCAGGTGAAAGGACTTTACGAACATAGAAGAAGATGTATCAGCTGAGGGGGAGTTTCTAAACCTCCAAGAAGATAATCATATTGAGGGGGAGCCTCACAATATCCCAATAACTGAAGAAGAGGTCCTTGTTCAAGATGAAGATGAACCAATGCCAAACATTCCAGAGGCCATTGAGATAATGGAATCCTCAAATGGAGATAGTGAAGAGGAAGAAGATGATGATGACCTACAAATCATTTATGAGGGCAAGGATGGATATGAAGCTATCTTTACAATCGGATATTCTCTTACTCTACCCGCGATGGCATACCATCGAGCTAAAATTCTGAAATCATGGGACCACATGTTTCGGAGCTTGAGGAATATCCAAGAATCACGATTTACGCTCACGGATTTCCGTGGAAGTCATCTTCGCCAAAAAGTCGATTCTGAGACCATTCTCATCAAATGTCAAACCCGAGGTATTTGTTATCCCTACAAGCTTTAGAGTTAATCACCTGCCATCATCTTCGTTTAGCAAATTTTATGAATTTCCTAAATGGCTGGAAGTGATTCTTAACCCATTAAATCAGTTTCCAGTTACAGAATCCCAAAATTCTGTAACTAAAGAACCAGAAGAAATCAACCTTACCCTGCTCCCTCAAATAACCAACTCTACGATTCCAGACTCAAGCCAAATCGTAGAGTCACCAATCCCAAATGTCCAAACCCAAGCTCCTCCAACTGATATATCATCCTCCTCATCACACGACTATTTCAGTCTTGATCTTGCTTTGTACAACTTGTAAGCTCAATCTCCACCAAGAACCCCTCAAATGGACAATCATCAATCAACTGATACTTTCCCCAGCCTGCCCACCAAGGATGATCTGAAAGAAACTTACGAGCAAATGATCAAGTCCATCGAAGCAAGTTCTGTAATCTCACTCGACCTTCCGAACATCCGATGAATCAAATGATACAAGTTCGCAAAACAAATTCCTAAGACAATGATGAATCTGAGCTCACACTGAAGCTAAGAGCAATTATCAAAAAATTAGAAGAGTATATCGAATGAGAGATGAGATCCATTTCGAGTTCACGCCAAACAAAGAGAGGCTATGCTTGAGATCTGAGAAAACCAAGATCGTCAACATCAAATTATCTTTGGACAATATTCTCTCAACGAAAGCTTACATTTATGACTTCCAGAAATCTTATGCCAATCAGGAGAAGCATAATGATACGATTCTTACAGTCCTCCAAAACAAAGAAGCTAGAGCTGAAAAACAGATCAAGGAGAATAGGGAGGACATTGTTCAAACTCAAAGCCAACTCAACGAGCTTGTCCAATGAGTAAATAGGTTGTCTGGCCGATATTGAACCCTTGATCTTCGATATAAAGGGGAGAATAAGAAAGGAAAGGAGATCAAGGAAGCAAGGCAGAAGCGGAGGCGGAGGAGGTCATGCAATTCAAGAAAGGGAAGCCCTCTGCAAGACCATCACATCATCAAACTCAACGATCCGTCGTGAGCGATTGTATCGCCTATTCCTCCGAGTCATCAGAGCCTACTCCTAGCGCATGAAAGCGTGACTCTGACGCATCCAAATGCCAACTGGAGATCCTGCATTCATGCATGCAAAACATGAAGAGAATCCATTCTAAGTCTAAGTGAAATTTGGAAGAGTTAGCAAGAAATGAGGAAGCTCAAAGGAAAGAAGAAATTTGAGGAGTATGCAAATCCACCTCACACAAGAGACCAAGAAAACAGAGATAAGTTAAGAGTTTAATGTTTTATTGATGTAATGCTATATTGTAATATCTTACGATCATCAATAAATTCATACTTATTCTCTAGAAATTTAAATTGCTCAATCGAAATACTAAGTCATGTTTAAATTCTCAAATGCACCTAGTCACTAATAATCATGACAACAAATCTCCTTGGTTATGTCAACATCAAATAGGGGGAGATTGTTGGGAGAATGCATATTATGATTTGATGTTTTAATGCATGTGTTCATGATTATTTGTAAGGTCGTTTAAAGAATATATGTACAAGTACTTAGTGATAGATCAAAATTGTTAGGTTGATCTAAGCTTTCAACGTGTATCATTCTATTCTAGAATGTATAGATAGAAAGATCAAAACTGTTAGGTTGATCTTGAGATGTAATAGATTAGTCTTGAAGAAATCGTAGTGCATCAATCTGATCAACATTGCAGAAGTCAAGGCAGAAAACGTAGAGCCTGAAGATCGTAGTGTGCTTGCCTTGAAAGGGGACTCTTCGAAAATCGTAGAGTGGTCCCAACGTTCACCAAGCTAACTCCACGATCGTAGTGTGTTGAAGGAAATGTGAAGTTTATAAGTCAACGATCGTAGTGTGCTCTCGGGAATGTAGAGTCAACAACACGAGCAAGAGAAGATCGTAGTGCATGAAAGTTTAAGAGAAATCGTAGTGTTCTCGACTGATAGCATCGTAGTATGCAAGTCAAAGCCACTATGATCTTAACCGTAGAACATCACGATCCAATCGTAGAGCATCATCTATCTCATGTCAGAAAATGTCAAGCCTCATGAGTTGTTAATTCAACATACGAAGAATGGATCCCAGATGTTGCAGTGCTCATCAGTCCCAGAATATATGAAATATCATTAGTATGCAACAAAGAAGCGTATTGAAGAAGCTAAGGATAGTACTATGGATAAGAGGGATAAAACACCTTTTCAGGTGGTAGGTGAGAAAGCGACCTGCGGTGTCGGTGAGCGAATGCGAAATTCAGAGATGTGCAGAAATGTCTCCATCGCAGCACAGAAAGTTCAGAAGCATTTAATGCCACAACGGATGGATCCAACGGATAGTTTTCAACATCACATATATACATATCAGACAGATGAGAGAGAAAAACAAGCAAGCAATCAAACATTCAACGTGAAGAATTCTCTAAGGCTCAACTCTACAATCTGAGATATTGAAAAGCTTGCTCAGCTACTCAGTTCTTAATGAACCAGTGCTTATACAGCAAACTGAGTAGCAACCTTCAGAACGCAACAACAACAACCATCAATCAATTGAAGAAGAGTACCAAGTCTGCTGGACTTGAAGAGTTAAATAGTGAATCGTAAGAAAGCCAAGTCTGCTTTGGACTTGAAGAGTTCAAGAGTGAACTAGAGAAGTTCTAGACCTTTGGTTCAGAAGGAATCTGTGTGATTAGGAAGATTGTAAAAGACATCCTTAGTGGATATCCCACTCGTTCAGTAGAAGAGTGGACTAGGAGCTTTGAGTGCTCTGAACCACTTAAAAACAACTGTGTCATCTATATATCCGCTATAATCAAGTATATATCTACTATAAGCGCTTTACTCGCTTCATAACTCCATTGCTTGGTTAAGAAGATTAAAACAAATACTAATTCCGCTAAGTTTTAATCACTATCTAAGAACAAGTTTAAAATAGAAAAGATTTTCAAATATCTATTCAACCCCCCTTCTAGATAACTTGTGCCTACTAAGAACTAACAGGGTCTATCAATCCTTTCCACCCACCTATGCCATTAACAGATGTTTTACCCGAGAGGGAGGAAGTAAATCAAAAAACAGGTCTGAATTGCGAGTTTACTCACAGAAGATGACATTTGAAAGCACGCAGACAACCACCAAACTCTAGCACTGATTTGAATCCAAACCTGAACCCAGATTCTATACCAAGCTCTACCGAGGCCACAAATCCACCACTATCAAGTCCAAAGAAGGAATTATCAATAGCCCAAAGAAAAGGGGTTCGTTCATGTACACTTCACCCCATAGATAGATTTAACTCCTATCATGCTTTGTCTCGGCCCTACAAAGCTTTCTTGTCAAATTTATCAAGTGTTACATTTCAAAGAATATTAATGATCTTTATGAAAGATCCAAAGATGTAGAGATGTTGTCCTTGAAGAAATGAAAGCACTAAAGAAAAATAAAACACAGGAGGTTACATCACTACCCAATGGAGTTGTGCGAAGTGGGATGCAAATGGGTATTCACGATCAAACACAAAGTCGATGGAGCGGTGGAATGATTTAAAAGCAAAGACTGGTGGCTAAAGGGTATACTCAAACGCGTCGGCATTGATTATCAAGAAACTTTCATGCCGGTGGCAAAAATGAACAACGTAAGAGTACTTTTATCATTCGGGTCGCTATAAGGGTGGTCTTTACATCAAATGGATGTAAAGAATGCATTTTAAATAGAGAACTTGAGGAGGAGGTGTATATGCAACTACCTTTGGTTTTGAAGAACCACTGAGGAATAATAAAGTTTGCGAAGTTGCTTAAATCACTCTATGGTTTAAAGCAATCACCACGAGCTTGGTTTGATCGTTTTTCTAAAACTATTCGAGGCGGGATACTCTCAAGAGCTAGTGACCACACAATGTTTTATCGACACTTTCGGATGAAGGGGAGTTACCATCTTAATAGTGTATGTGGATGACATCATTATTACAGGTAACGATGATGCAAAAATTAGGAGGTTGAAGGGGGTGTTGGCTGCTGATTTTGAAATAAAGGACCTTGGAAAACTAAAATACTTTCTAGGAATGGAAGTAGCAAGGTCAAAGGAAGGTATAGTTGTTTGACAACGAAAATACACTCTGGATTTGCTCAAAGAAGTCGGCATGTTGGGAAGCAAACCAGCAGCAGTTCCGATTGATCCAAACCACAAGATTGGAATGTTCGAGGGAGGAAAAGATGTTGATCGAGAAAGTTATCAAAGGCTAGTAGGCAAGCTAATTTATCTATCACATACTCGACCAGACATTTCTTTTTCTGTAAGTGTGGTAAGTCAGTTTATGCATGCACCAAAGGAGGAACATCTTGAGGCAGTTTATCGAATCCTAAAGTATTTGAAGAATAGTCCTGGTCAAGGTCTCTTGTTCAAGAAAGGTGGAGAGTTGACAGTAGAGGCTTATACAGACGCTGATTGGGCTGGCTCTGTGACTGATAGAAGGTCTACATCCGGGTGGTGTACTCTTGTAGGGGGCAATCTAGTTACATGGAGGAGTAAAAAACAATCCATTTGTGTACGAAGTAGTCTGAGTGAATGAATCTGAAGCGGTTACACTGAGGATGTGTGAGTTACTATGGCTAAGAAGATTGTTAGATGAATTGAAAGTAATCCCAATGACTCCTATGAAGTTGTATTGTGATAGCAAAGCAGCAATTAGCATTGCCAATAATCCGGTCCAACATGATAGGACCAAGCATATCGAAATCGATCGACACTTTATTAAAGAGAAGTTAGAAGAAGGAATTATATGTATGTCGTACGTTCCCACAAAAGAACAATTGGCTGATGTGTTTTCAAAAGGACTTACTAAGACCACATTCGAATCTCTTACAGACAAACTGGGATTGTGCAATATCTACAAACCAGCTTGATGGGGAGTGTTGAAAGATTCGAATTCAAATAATCAGTTTTGGTTGTTAGCTAAAGTCAGGGATAAGATTAGTTTAAATTTAAATATTTTTGTATTTAAATGTTCCTCTATTTCAGGGATTCACAACTCCTATTTTTGTGTAAATATCTAGGGGTTTGTTATGTTTCTATCCCTATATATACTATGTATAGTATCAAATGTAAAGATGAGAATATATAAAACAGATTTCCTTTATCTCTCTCTGCGTTTAATTTATTTTCGTCTTGAAAACCCATTTGACATCGATTTTCTTTGCTCGATGTGGCAATGGCACAAGTTCCCAGGTCTGATTTCTGTCAATAGCTTGAATTTCAAACTTCATGGCCTCCTGCCACTTCTTTTCCTTCACTGCTTCGTCAAAGTTTATTGAATCATCGTTGGAGATGTGAAAAACTAAGCTTTCGTCTAATTCTTCTTCTTCAGACAAGCGTTCACCACTTTCGTAGTCGCGCATCCAAACGGGTTCTCTTCTTCTTCTTGTCTGTTGTGGGAATTCTGTTGAAGATTCCTCAATTTCTGGAATTGCTTCTAAATTACCTTCTTCTACTTCATTAAATTCTCCATCAGTCTCTTCTCCTTCAGATTCTTCTGTGGCAATATCATCAGCGTCTCCCCAAGCCAACACATCTTGCTCTGCCTCTGTTGTACCCAGGTTCCAATCCCATTTTCCATCTTCTTCGAATATAACATCTCTACTTATGATTATTTTCTTCGTCACCGGATCATACAAATGATAGGCCTTAGATTCGTCACTAACTCCAAGCAAGATGCATTTGTGACTTCGATCATCAAGCTTAGTTCTCTTTTGTTCAGGGATGTGCACATGTGCAATTGAACCGAATACTCTGAAGTATTCTACATTTGGTTTTACTCCTGTCCACCTCTCCTCAAGTACCATGTCCTTGACTGCCTTTTGTGTAACTGCGATTCAAAACATGAGCTGTCCATCTAGCTGCTTCTGGCCACAATGATTTCGGCATCTCCTTCTCAGACAATAGACATCGTACTATGTTCATGATGGTCTGATTCTTTCTTTCTGCGACTCCATTTTGCTGTGGAGTGTAAGCTGTTGTTAGTTGTCGTCTTATGCCATTATCTTTGCAGAATTTGTTGAATTCATTTGATGTGAATTCTCCTCCCTTGTCAGTTCTGAATCCACACATGACGGTTTTTGCTTCTTTTTCAGCAAAGTTTTTGAAGGTTTTGAATATTTCAAAAACTTCTGATTTATCTGCAAGAAAATAAATCCATGTTTTCCGAGAGAAATCATCTATCAGCACCAACAAATACCTCTTACTACTGTGGGAGATTGGGGTGATTGGTCCACAAAGATCTCCATGAATTAATTCCAATTTATTTGATGCTCTCCACTTGCTTTTCTTTGTAAATTCTTGTCGTTGCTGCTTTTCCACATTGCACATTTTGCAAACTTTGTCTACTTCTTTTAATTTTGGCAGTCCTTTCACCATTTGTTTCTGCTGCATAATTTGAATAGACTTGTTGTTTAAGTGCCCATATCTCCTGTGCCAGAGAATCTCCAAGTCTTCTTCTTCCATCTTCAAGCAGTTACCAGGCAACGGCTTCATATTCTTCGCATAAACCAGGAACATGCGATTTGCAGTCATTTGTGTGTTTATTATCAGGCCCCTTTGTTGATGATAGATTCGGCAGGTTCCTTCTTTGATTAAGATCACCAAGCGCTTCTCCTGTAGCTGGCCTATGCTTAGCAAATTGTTGGTGAGATTGGGGACATAGTACACATTTGACACGGTTTGTGTGATACCTTCTACTTCAAATCTGACGCTGCCTTTTCCTTCGACTGCCATTTTCGAACTATCTCCCAATCTGATAGACTCCACTAAGACGCTTTGCGTGAAAGGTGGTCGTCGCCCGATCGTTCTAGCTAAAGCGGTTGTTGGGTGAATTGCTTGCAACACCTTAACCCTCGCCTATATGTAGAGCGGTAATTTTGGTACAATTCTTCGCGTTGAATTCTGCGTTGAATGGACACCAACGACACCTCGACCCTCGCTTATATTGAAGCGGTAATCTCAGACAATCGACAATTGATGCGGTAGAAACGCCACACAATATTATAATTGTTGTATGATAAGTCAAATTGAATCTCGAAAAAAATAACTAAGAAAATACTTTGGAATTCTTCAAAAAGTTAACCAAAAGTAGATAATAACCTCACAAATATATTGAATAATAAATAATGATAATGTGTCATATTACATCAACTTTGCACCTCTATTTATACTACTCAAAACAATCCAAATCTAATAGAAATTTATAAACTATAACCCTAATTCTATAAGAAAATAGAAGTCGATTTGGAAAAAGAATTCTAATTAAAAAGAAATCCTAATTACAATAGAATTTAAAATTAAGAATCCAAATAAAATCCTTCACTGCGTAGGATTTCCATAATACTCATTTGTAAGTAAATATGTTGACTTTGTTAAGAAGATTAAAATTGGGCTTGTATTAAATTGACCCAAATTAATGTCTCGTGTTCTTTTGCCTCTCTTTGAATTTTCTTTACGTTAGGCAAATTTCAAAATCTTGGATCAATCCATTGAGACTTTGTTTGAACCTCTTTGTTCTACCCTTGCTTGATCCCCACGTCCCTTTAGTCTTGTTTGAATCCGCGCATGTCACGTCCTCATCATTCCTCTCCTCTTGAAAAGGATTTGTCCTCAAATCGTCACCTACATCAAACGGACTTAGATCGAGAACGTTAAATGTAGCACTAACATTATACTCACTGGCAAATCCAATTTATAGGCATTGTCATTGACACGCTCGAGAACTTGAAATGGACCATCTCCCTCGGAAGCAATTTCGAGCGTCTTTGAGCGGGGAATCTTTCTTTCGCGTATGTAACCACACCCGATCTCGGGCTCAAAGATCACTTGATGTCGTCCCTTGTTACGCGTGCTTAATGTATTGTTAAGTTCTCCGTTCAATGTTTAGCTTTGGCTCTTTCATGAATCGCTTAACAAGATCGGCCTTTTTCGTTCCATCCATGTTAGTATATTCGTAAGCGAAGTGCTTGATGATAAATCAACGGTGTCAAAGGATTAAAACCATATACAATTTCAAATGGAGAAAATTAGTAGCAGAGAGAATGAGCAGAGCGGTTATATGCAAACTCAACATGTGGTAAACATTCTTCCCATTGCTTGATATTCTTTTTAATGATAGCAGTAATAATCTTAAGCAAAGTCCTATTTACTACTTGGTTTATGAGTCGGTTTGTGGATGACAAGTAGTAGAAAATAACAATTTAGTACCCAATTTACCCCACTGAGGTCTTCCAAAAATAACTTAAGAACTTTGTATCTCTATCAGAAACAATAGTTTTAGGCATACCATGCAAACGCACAATCTCCCTAAAGAACAAATCAGCAACATGAGATGCATCATCAGTTTTATGACATGGAATAAAATGTGCTATTTTTGAAAATCTATCCACGACCACAAATATCGAATCATAACCATGCTTAGACCTAGGTAAACCCAACACAAAGTCCATAGAAAGATCAATCCAAGGTTCATTAGGAATAGGCAATGGCGTATACAATCCATGGGGTTGAACACGAGATTTAGCTTGGCGACAAGTAATACATCTATCACATATTCTTTCTACATCCCTTTTCATATGAGGCCGATAAAATGTTCTTTTAAAGCGACAAAAGTTTTATCAACACCAAAATGTCCCATTAAACCGCGCCCCATTGTGGTTCCCTAACCAACAACTCACGCAAAAGAACATGCAGGAATACATAGTTTATTTTCTCGAAACAAGAATCCATCAACTCTAAAGTATTTACCCACAACATTCTTTTCACAAGTTTTAAACTCTTCACGAAATCAAGGTCATTATCATATAACTCTTTAATTCGTTCAAACCCAAGCAATTTCGTATCAAGAGTATTTAACAAAACATACCTGCGAGACAAAGCATCTGCAACGACGTTCTCCTTACCTTGCTTATATCGAATAACATATGGAAATGTCTCGATAAATTCCATCCATCGTGCATGTCTTTTGTTCAACTTGTGTTGACCCTTCAAATATTTCAATGATTCATGATCGGTGTGGATCACAAACTCCTTAGAGCCACAAGTAATGTTGCCATGTCTCCAAGGCTACAACCAAAGCGTACATCTCTTTTGTCATATGTAGGATAGTTCAAAGTCGCCCCACTCGACTTTTCGCTAAAATACGCCCATTGGTTTTCCTTCTTGCATCAACACAGCTCCAATCCCTAAACCTGAAGCATCACACTCAATCTCAAAAGTTTTAGCAAAGTTAGGCAAAATAAGTAAAGGAGCATTTGTCAATTTATCCTTAATCAAATTAAATGCTTTTTCTGTTCATCACCCCACTTGAAGCCCACACTTTTCTTGATGACCTCGGTCGATGGTCTTTGTAATTTCACTAAAATTCCGAACAAAGCGTCGGTAGAAACTTGCGAGTCCATGAAAGCTTCAGACTTGACTCACATTGGTTGGAATCGGCCAATCCGGATCATCGCACGTATTTTCTCCTCATCAACTTGGACTCCTGTGAACTCACAACAAAGCCAAGAAAAACAATTCTATCCAAGAACAAAAGCGTGCATTTCTCCATGTTAGCAAATAACTTTTCTTTCTAAGTACATCTAAAAGCAGATTTTAAATGCAATGCATGATCTTGAAGTTTTTGCTATAAATCAAGATATCATCAAAATAAACTACGACAAATTTTCCAATGAATGGACTTGAAAACATGGTTCATTAATCTCATGAAAGTGCTCGGTGCATTAGTTAAACCAAAAGGTAATACTAACCATTCATAAAGATAGTATTTAGTTTTAAAATTTGTTTTCCATTCATCACCCTCTTGCATTCTAATTTGATGATAACCACTTTTTAAATCAATTTTTGAAAATATGCAAGACCCGTATAATTCATCTAACATGTCATCTAAGCGAGGACCTGGGATGTCGATATTTTACCGTAATGTTATTTCTGGCTTCGACAATCGATGCACATCCTCCATTTTCCATCCTTTTTAAACCTTTAGGATCACCGGAATCGCATATGGGCTCATACTTTCTCTCACGAATCCTTTCTCCATCATTTCGTTAACTTGCCTTTGTAACTCCTTCGTTTCCTCCGGATTACTCCGATAAGTTTGGGACGGTTTGGAATAAATGCACCGGGAACAAAATCAATTTGATGCTCAATTCCCCGAATAGGTGGTAGTCCGTGAGGAAGCTCCTCGGGAAATACATCTTTGAATTTCTGAAGAGAGATGAAACAACATTAAGCAAAAGAAAGAATCATTAGCGTTAGTAGTCAAAAGCGCCTCTTTATACTAAGAAGTAAAATCATAAAGTTGTTTAGAAATCAAAGCTCTTCTCACATCACTCTTTTTTGCCAAGATATTTGTTTTTCTCTTCTTTTCTTTTCTCTCTTTCTTTTCTTTTTTTTTCTTCTTGATTTTTCTTTTCTTCACTCTCTTTTCTTTGTACATAATTTTTACGCAAATGAATTTGATCTTCATGTACTTGTTGTGGTGACAAAGGACGAAAGAGATCTTCTTCTCTTCGTCGTGAACGAATGAATATCGTTAGTAAACCAAAATCGTGTTGAACCCTCCTATCAAAAGCGCCATGGTCTACCCAACAATATATGTCCCGCTGCATGGGCACCACATCACACAATACCTCATCAATATCCGACCAATAGCAAATGGAACTAACACTGTTTGGTTACTTTAATGTCACGCATTATCATTGAGCCACTTTAAACGATACATTTGCGGATGTTTGGTAGTAGGTAACCCCAATTTCTCCACCATCGTAGTGCTTGCCACATTTCAGACAAATTGCCTCCATCTATAACTACGTGACAAATTTTCCCATTCACAAGACATCGAGTATGAAATAGATTTTTCCATTGTTCACCGCTCTCCTCCTTAACTTTTGTGTACTAAGTGCTCTTCTTGTAACGAGAATTTCACCATGTATTGCATCCTCACCTATCTCCTCTAATGGTGGCATAGAATGGGTGTCATTATCTTCCCCTCGGTCTCCACATCTCCATTGTCAAGTAACAACATTTTCTCCGATTTGGACATTGGCTAGAAAATATGTCCCCTCGGCGACACTTAAAACATACAATATCTCGATTCACGACCAAAAAAGAAGGTTGTTCGGTTTTACCTTGAGTTTCTCGGCTAGTTGATCCTTGCTTGGGTTCCACCTTTGGCTTGAACACGTTTGTCTTTTTCCTCTCGCTTTGCAAATTGGGTCTCCATGATGAACTAGCATTAGATTGTCCTCGTTGTCTACTCGCCTCTTGAGTTGTTTCTCTATCTTAGTAGCCTATATGGACCGGTTCCTCCAACTCTAAATAATGTTGTAGATTCAACCAAGTCCGCAATCTCCCGATTCAATCCTCGCCGAGAACCTAGCCATCGATGTTTCATTGTCCTCAATCAAGTTAGCCCGATCCTTGACATCTCCATCTCCTGTAATATTCATCCACACCGACTTCCCTCGCTTAAGAGTTTGTAAATTACGAATGATCTCCGTTGATAGTATGTTGGTACAAACCTCTTTTTCATTATCGCTTTCATCCGGAATTTCAATTCAAATTTGTCGAAGGTTGTTCTCATGAGTTCCTTTATCCTTTGAGCTAGACATATTTTCTGCAAAATAAGGGTTAGTAAACAGTTTCCTCACCACTCCCTTACGTGTTTCGCTCGAATCAATGGTCCACTCGTGTATACTCTCAATAATTGGCTTTTACCCTCGATTAATCTCACCACTAAGCCTTTTACCTCAAATATTCTCTCTAATAGGTTCTTATTGAATTCCCTAGCAAAATTCTTGGTTTACTAATCAATTCGAAATTACTTGTCACGAAACAAAATATAGATGGTGTAGTTATCGAATACCACAAAAATCACCGATCGATTGTCTTGTACTCTCTCTTGTCAGAAGCTTGACTTCGTAAATTGTAGCTCGTTTGAGAATTGATGATGATGGGCAGTATGAACTCTTGGTTAGAATTTGATGATTTGATGGTGTGCTAAAAATTGGGTTACATGATAGAATATGAATTTTTTTTTTTTTTTGCAATATATATTTCGACAAAAAAATTAAAGATAAATAACTTGCTAGAAAGGCTTAGCTCGATACCAAATGATAGACTCACGGCGACGCTTGCGTGAGGTGGTCGTCGCCCGATCGCTTTCTAAAGACACGGTTGTTGGGTGAATTGCTTTAACACCTTAACCCCTCGCTTTATATGTGAGCGGTAAATTTTGGTACAATTGCTCGCGTTGAATTCTGCGTTGAATGGACACCAACAACACCTTGACCCTTTCGCTTATATTGAGCGGTAATCTCGAGACAATCGACGATTGATGCGGTAGAAGACGCCACACACAACTATGAATTGTTGTATGATAAGTCAAATTGAATCTCAAAAGAAATAACTCAAGAGAAAATACTTAGGAATTCTTCAAAGAATAAAAGTAGATAATAACCTCACAAATATATTGAATAATAAATAATGATAATGTGTCATATTACATCAACTTCAAGACCTCTATTTATACTACTCAAAACAATCCAAATCCTAATAGAAATTTATAAACTATAACCCTAATTTTATAAGAAAATGAAGTCGATTTGAAAAGGAATTCTAATTAAAAAGAAATCCTAATTACAATAGAATTTAAAATTAAGAATCCAAATAAAATCCTTCACTGCGTAGGATTTCCATAATACTCATTTGTAAGTAAATATGTTGACTTTGTTAAGAAGATTAAAATCGGAACTTGTATTAAATTGACCCAAATTAATGTCCCGTATTCTTTTTTTTCTCCTCTTTTGGATTTTTCTTACGTTAAACATTTCAAACATCTTGGATCAATCCATCGGAGACTTTGTTTGAGCCTCTTTTTATTCTAAGCGCTTGCTTGATCCGCGTCCCTTTAATCTTTGTTTGAATCGCACGTACGTATCCCTCATCACAATCTGACAGAGTGTTTGAAATTTTCATCGAGCTCAATAAACCAGGTTTTGTCTCCTGTCATATGATTTGAGCACCCGGAATCGAGAAACTAAATGCCCTTTCCTTCAGCTTTACTGACTTCTGTGTGCGCCATCAAGAGTAGTTCTTACTCCTCGTCAAATTCAGCATAGTTGACGACTCCCTTTTCCAAGCTTGGGCATTCAAATTGATAATGTCCTTGATTTCCATATCGAAAGCATTTAATAGCTGACCTATTGACAAAAGGCCTAGCTCTTCCCCGTCCTCTAAAGTGACTTCTTCCTCTCTGAAATGTCCCTTTGCCTCTTTCTTGTGCATTCCTTGACTCATTCTCCACCTGTAGAACTTGCTCTTCAATCCTCTTCTCAATCACCTTTTGTTCATGTACAAGCAAAGATGCTTGTAATTCATCTACTGTAAGTTTGTCAATGTCTTTGGATTCCTCAATTGAGCATACTACGAAGTTGAATTTTTCAGTGAGACTCCGAAGTATTTTCTCAACGATTTTGACATCGGGCATATCTTCTCCGCAATTCCTCATGTCATTAGCAGTAGACATAATCCTTGCACAATACCCAGACACACCTTCTCCTGACTTCATTTCTAGAGTTTCAAATGATCTGCGAAGTCGTTGCAGCTGAGCCCGCTTCACTCTAGCACTTCCCTGATACTTGACTTTCATTGAATCCCACAATTGCTTGGTAGTCTCCTTCTGAGTGATGGTTTTCAAGATACTCTTATCTATAGATTAAAAGAGATAATTCTTTGCTTTGAGATCCTTGAGTCTTGCTTCGTCGATTGCCTTTTGTTGTGCTGTGTCTACGGCTTCATTTTCCTTTGGTTCTTCGAAACCAGATTGAATAACGCTCCAATATTCCTTAGAACGCAGGAGATTTTCCATAATCAAACTCCGGTGATCGTAGTCTCCGTCGAATTTTGGAACACAAGGTGTTGTGAAGCTTCCTGAATCAGTTGCCATTTCCTGTTTTTGTGTTTTTCCTCTCAAATTGTATATTTCTTTTATCAGGTCCTTGCTTGCTCTGATACCAAATAAAGGAAACTGATTATGCTTATTATTAAAATAGAAAGAGGCTTTTATAAAGCCTTACAAACAAAAAACACGAAATACAAGGAAAACACATCTAAACGGAATTAAACAAATCAACTCCTAAAAACTAGTTTACTTGTCGATTTAAACAATAATTCCTGCCTATTATTTAGCTAGCACGTTGCAGACCAAGTCAATAGCTCCAGCACTGTATATGTCATTTAATTTATCCAAGAGTGATCCGACTTGTAGAAATTATTAACTATAATCAGCAGATCGATATAGTCGAGCTAGCTAGCTAGCTAGCTAGGTTCTCAAATTAATTAATCCGGTGTACAGTAGAGTACTTGTTGATTTTGCTGCTGCTGCTGCTGCTGCTGCATCATATTGTATCAAGAACTAATGATTGTGCAGGTGAGTACAGATGTGACTTGCAGACGATCGATGTATTCAACATTAAACGATCGATACACAATATATGATACCAAAATACTAACAAGTAATATCACATGGCCCAAATAATTAGCACCTTCTCCATTGACATACAATTCCTTCCGAAGCAGCAGGAGTAAATTAAAAAGGGCATCCAATGTACGTCACTATCCAACACAATGATTACATACGCCATAATCAACTACTACTGTATACATACTGATAAGTATATACCATTCAGTTTTCTTATTTATATTAACATAACTATTATTTAAATTTGTATCAATTAAATACTATCTAAATTTAAAAATATTCCTATTTTTAATACCAACCTTTTCGTTTAGTCTAAAATTCAATAATTTATTATTTAAATAACTAAAACTATTTTCTCAAAATTTTAATTAAATACTTATATATTTATTTAATTGTTTGGTGAGCTTGTATTACCAATTAGACAAGAAAACTGTGCATATTAATTACAATTAAGTTGTCTAAGTAACATATTTCACAATCCAATATTGAAGTAGCTAGCTAGCTAGCAACCTGGAACCAATTTTCTTGACGGCTAATTAACCATGTGTTTTTCATTTTTGCACAAATTTTAATCTAACAAGCTGAAACATACATATTTCATTTTGGACAAACAATTAAGTTGGAGGCCTCCTCATGCTTAGCTTGGCCGGGCTCCAATGTGTTCATGAACGACTACTAATCAAATTGGTTTGGGTTGGGTTGGGTTGGGTTGGGTTGTAGTAATTTAGTTTGGTAGAAAAATGCAAAACATGGTCGTGAAATTTAATAATTCGATATTTGATGTCTTCTTTTTGTTAATACTTCGATATCCATTATTAAGCTAGCTAGCTATATTAAAAGCATCTGATGCAATTTGGACCCACCCATCAAAGGACTTTGAGTCCATGAATTAGCCTAGCCTAACCCACAAGTACTGTCGCAGCACACCAGTCCAGTTCACCGCTAGACTACATACCCAAATTAATTAAGAATTATATAGATGATTCTGGAGGAGGTTCTTTTCCATATGTCCATTCATGCCCTTTCCACTCAGGCAGTTGTTGGATGACAACCTGCAGCAAACAATCAAGGAAGATCAGAATGCAATTTGGCCTAATTAGAACTACACTACTACTACTTCTTTACTTCTACAAACCAGGCCACTTGAATCTGCTTTCCCAACTGTGGTCTGACATGCAAGTCTCCAGTTTTTTGGATTCTGCATCCACCGTTATTATTATCATCATGAAATTAATAATTAGCTCTATATATAAAACTATTGATTACAAATTGAAATGAGCTACGTACATCTTTTCATTCAATATATATATATATATACACCATCCACCATAATAATGAATGAAAAAGATACTAGTAACATGATACATATATGCATTGTTATTAATTAGTAGTAGTATATACATACCCGTTTGAGTTGTTCCTTTTCTTTTTCTGTACGCGAGCTCAGTATCTCTTTCCCTTCAACAACCTATCATCATTAATTGTTACTACTACTAGTATATATATATATATAATATATATATATATATATATAGAGAGAGAGAGAGAGCTGGTTAACAAACACAATCAACTATAAAAACAAAAACAAAAAGTAGTAGTAGTAGTAGTAGTTGTTGTTTAAATGGATTGGTCACCTCAACAATGCATGTGCCACAAGTTCCTCCTCCACCACAATTTAGTAGAGGTCTAGCCTGAAATTACAAAATGCAGAAGCATACATATATTTATATTTCTCTACGTATGTGCTTTAAGGAGCTAGTGAGATGGGCAAATTATTATCAATGATATATTACTGGGTGATGCTACTTTCTTTTAATAATAAAAACAAATTAAAACACATGTTCTTGCAGGTTACATACATATGATCACTTGACTTGAGAAATGAAGGAGCTTTACTTACATATGGTCCGTACAACTCAATATTCGAATCCAGCATTATATCCCTGAGTTTCTGTCCTCCAGAAGCGCTACGAAAGTGCACGTCCGGTGTTCCATCGGGAAGCAAGACAGACTGAGGCAAACACATACATGCATATATATTTTGACTTAATACCCGCAATTAACTAAATTACTAAAATTAATTTTAAACAAGAAGCTAGGCTAGGCTAAGCTAGGCTAGGCTAGGCTCTTATTGTTTTCTTAGAGACTTACACTGACAAATGCAAACTTGACTGAAGGGGGGGGATCTTCTGAAGATGTTGCAGATTGATCTGTGTGCTTCTCTGGTACAGTTCCAACGGCTCTGATTTTCCCTCTGGAGAAGCAAACAGATTTAGAGGCTTTATGAGTATTAGTGGTAAGACTAGCCACGTTGTTCTTGAATTTATGAGTCACTGAAAAAGAAGCATAAGAGTTGAGTTGAAGTATTCCCATTATTTGATATTCATGAAAGATAGTTTGTAGTACCTAGTGCATTTGGATATATTATATAATATTGTGAACAAATGTGTGGTTGCCATTCATCTTATCTGATGATATATTTATATATTCTTTTGGTGGTTTCTTCATTTTAACAACCAGCAGCAAAAATTTAGGATCAAGTGAGTGTGTGTGTGTACCAGTCAACGGTGGTGATCTCATATGCCAAAAATTAAAGCTCTAATTTGGATCAGGATAATATTTCATCCTTCCAAAAAATATCTCAAATATTGTCATTTTTTTTCCTCTTAAAAAATTGGAGAGATCAAATGGATATCCCTTTATTTAACATACTTTGCTCACCATCTTTAGCGACGGACCGGACGACGATTCGATCCGTTGTGTATATTGGAGAACCGTCGTCTTAACTTTTAGCGACGCATCAAACCATCAACATATATAAACCATTTATACGTTACTATATGCATGAATCGAATGCAATTTGTTTTCGTCATTTAAAAGTTATGAAACAGTATGTAAAATAAAAAAGTACTACACGAAAAACGGATGACTTAAAAAATATATATTTCTATTCATGGATGGTAAAATAAAATAACGCTAGCATCACAATTTCTAATTTATCATCACTACTAAATTAATCTTGGAAGAAAAAAAAACCCTTATATTTTACAAACATCTATTACTTTAAAAGAGGATAATATATAAAGTTGTCGACAAGAATCGGGGGAATATGTACATTTCTCATTAATTACTAGAAAACTTTCAATATGTATAGACGCATGGGCTGCAGATATCAGCTAAAGAAAAACAAATTTGTCAGAAGATGCAACTCTTGTATTCATGTTTATATAAGAAAATTATGTACCAACAGTTGAAAGTAACAAACTAATATTTGGTGCTGACTGCTGAGATGGTTATAACAGAAAATCCATCTTAACACCAATTGAGCACGTCTCGGATAATACTGTAATAGCTCATTCTAAAAGTTGCTTCAGTTCATAGACCTCAGAAAATGAATTTGAGTTGGCATCTGAGTTAGAAGTAGCCACAGTAACCGGGCTTGGTGAGGTAGAGTTTACTACAGTTGACCTATATGTATGAGGGTGCTGAACTACGACCAGAATGGATTCCTTTAAGCTTCTGTCATGGAAAGACGTTGGCTACAAGAATAAAACTTTAATTTTCAGTACAAACCAATTAATATTAGCACCAAAGGAATAAATTTGAACAAAATTAATACAGATAAATAAAAATAAAAAATTAAAACAGGATAACAGAAGTTTGGCTCCTGAACTATCAGGGGTTTGAGCAAGTGAACTGCTACCTTGTTCCTAATTCATTGAGAAAATGTGAACAAAATAAAAACGAACTGTAGAGTTTGAGCTATAATCACTCACCACCCCAATATGCCATTCATGGCTACTGAAATCTTTAAATCTTGCTGCATTCATTTCCTGTGGTAACATGAGATAGCAATATCAGAAACTAGGAAGCTAAAAAAAAAATTAAAAGTGACACTTTCTTCAGTAAATACTAAAGTTTACACCATTTAAACCTTATTGTAGTGGGTTCATCATCAGCTATTTAAGTAGGACAGTAAGTTGCAGTGATAACAAACACAGAGCACTGACAGCCTACTACAAATCATATTGAATGTAGCTTATGGATGTGTATATATACAAGGTCTGAGAGTTGTCTTAATTCAGTCCATGCCCCAGTTTTAGTCTGTAAGTACACAAATGGGGATTTTCAGAATCTTACAGCTATGAAGATGTACCATTATGTGCTACACCGCATTGAGACGAAATAAATAACTGAACTACCTCCATTTGAATTGAGTCATAACCATTGTAAAAAGTCATTGGCACAATGCTAATGATAGCAGTGAATGATGCCATCTCTTCAAGCTCAAGATGTGATACATATAAAATTCAATAGGTAAAGGAACAATACTATCTAATGTTCAATGATGTGGTTAAATTTGCATTTGTGGCAATGAAAATATTCCCCCAAGTGTACAGATTTAATATTCTATCTCATCTTCTCCCAGAAGAACTAACCCTTTTTAAAAAGTAAAAGCTTCTAGCAGACAGATACAATGCAGGAACCTACCCATCTACTACTCCATGCATCCCTTCTCCATTTTATGTTTGCCCATCAAAGGATGTCATTCTTTGAAAAATCAAAATGTTTAAATGTATAAGTTTAATAATTTACCCTTTTCATATTCACTTCCATAAAGCAAACCTCAAGAAAATAATAGACTAGGGCATTCATAAACTGTGAATTATCATAGCTAATTGGAACCTTTAGTCTTACAGTGTCATTGGTAAAGTGAGTCAGAGACATCCCTCAAGGGATGGAGAAAGAATTAGTTTATAATATTTCCATTTCCCTTTAACGTAGGAATTAGGTGGTTAAGTTTAAATCTCGGAGGGGTAACTTCTATTCCACTATCACTTGTTAATATTTATTGTCTAGTTTTATGGAGTCAAATGTAGGCTCAAAACTTACAATGCTGTAAATGGGAGGCACCAATCTCTCCCCTTTAGACTTTAAAGTTGGCATAACAGAGAAACGTGGTGCCAAGTTTTGTGACCTGAAAATCCAGCTGTAATAAAGAGGGGCAGTTAATATTACGTTGTGGGGAAAAGGAAACCAAAGGAAGAACGTGATACTTACGTACCCGATGTACAGAAAGATGCAAAATTGTGCCCATTCTCGTAATAACAACCGCAACCAATAATTTTCCAATGAATTGCCCATGTTGATGAAAATCTGGGTAACAATTTGCTTGAGTATGGAAGGAATTTTCCATTTCTAACAACATAACATTTAAATGTGTTTAATGAAAGCTATAATATTTTCATACCACTGTTTCTGCCACGGCTACAATCTGCATGGCACCTTGAAATTTCCTGAAGAGTTCAAAGCAAAAATCAAGTAAGTCTCTCAAACAATTCATCTTCACCGCGGTCTATGTCATCAGGAGCCAAATATTATTTTATGGGAACTTATTTTAAAAGCGTGTTAAGTGCATACTTGAACATCGTGTATTTTGCATAAACTGCATCATGCATTGCATAGACATCCTCGTCTAATATAAACTCCAACTGTTCGCGCAGAACTAATAGGTTTTGAGATGTATGGTGGAATATCACATAGAACGAAATGAAATAATTAAACACCAGAAGGACCTGAATTCAAAGAAGTTAAAGAGTATTAGTTTCTAAGAGAGACGGTTCTATCTTTAACATTTTAAGCAGTCATGGTAACTTACTGAGAAGTAAGGTACAGAAGCTCTGTGACCAACAAGAATCAAATAAAAGCGCATCCCAGTGCAGCCATAGTTCAAGCGCTCAGGTACAGAAAGACGCTCACACATGATACAATAGCCGTGTGAAATTAGAAAGAAACGACACAAAAGAGGCTGTATGAAATAATACTCCAGTTACATAAACTCCAAACGACATCCACAGAGAGCATGTCTGAAGATAAAAGCATGAGTACCTGCAAGAACAATCCTTTCAAAGTTTAATACTAATATTTTTAGTGATGAAAGAAATAAAAATAAAGACGACAACAGATCAATTATATTAAACTATCCATGCTCTAATTATTATTATTCAAAATACTGCAAGTGATTCAGACTAAATTATTTGTAACATCATAGATTAATTATCTTCTATAGATAAGTTCTGATTCATTAGTATAATATAAATATATATAGACTAATTGGCATATACACCGCGTGTACTGGGATGGAATCCAGTTTTGATGCCTTCTTAATGATACTTGATAGCTTATTGAAAAAACACATGCTTAAGTCTATAGAGTATGTCAATGCATTATGTCTAGGAAACTTTAAAAATGTTGTTTAACTGGTTGTAACATCTGCTAGCTGCTGAAGTTATTTTTTTTTTGTGGGGGGGTGGGGGGAGTGGTAAGTCAGTAGGTAACCTAACCCCTTTTATACTTCCAGAAGGACCGGAACAAATATTATTTGTAGTACAATAATTAGATTGATGAGGACATACCAGAATAGGAAGGATAGAGAGAGTTGCAAGGCTTTAATCAATGGAATTGATGCAAGCGTCCATTGCAAGTTATTTGTCTGCTCCCGCGCATATAAATGACATTAAGGCAACACAATTAAAATATACAAGTGACAAAGCAAAATATAATGGCAACTTGCACTGTGAATATATACAGAAACTTATTTATCAAAACTTTAAGGCACAAGTTAGTATACTACAGTTGTTGGGGGAGGGGGATATCACAAAGTAAAATGGGTACACATCAATAATTTTTATAAAATAACAATGTACTTAAATTCCAAGAAAATTTCCAAATATAGAAAAGTGTTGTTGAATTAAGCCAACAGTTTACCAATGCATTGAAATTCAGGTAATAACATTATGCAAAAGACTGAATTACTTAAATGCATTTGCAGTCCCAAATAAGGTACACATAGTCGAAACTTTATTATCTTCTCCCACAGTTTTGCCTAGCTACCAAGGAAAGCTACCTTCGGACTGAAGGGGCATGAGGCATCCCCCCACTCCTTTGTAGTATAGAATTTCTAAAAAAAAAATTATACCATAAGACATCCTCTTCTACTTAAATATGCATCTTCTCGGTTTTCTTGTGATATAAGCTCCAGCATTTCAAGATTTTTGTGGCCTCATGCACATTATTTATATTGTGTCCAAATCCAATAGAAAATAATCTTGGTATGGGAACTATGAAAAGGTGTGAGTAGGACTGTTAGCTCATGATCCCAACTCCAAATCACATATTCATATACAATTAATTAAACTCTTGACCTCTATCAACCTCGTACCCCAAAGAAGTGTTGAATTGTAGCAATTTTATGAATAATATTGTTGGGATTGGCGAGTTAGACTATGATAGGGTTTTGTAGTTAGTTTGGTGTGAGGCACACAAACAGGAGTAGCCAAATCCGTGAAGACGAGTATAATATATCGTGTTTGGTTCATAAATTCTAACAAATATATAAACATATGTCTATAACATGCGGAGTAATTATTTAATTTGAGTCGCTCACGATCCATCGACAAACAAACTGAACGCCTCTGCAATGAAAATTTAAAACTTGATGTTCTTGTCTTACATTTTTCCAGTATACAAACGGAAACAGAAGAAAGAATGAATGTTATAAAAGGCAAAATGTAATTGATGAAGCAAAATATAAAAAAATTGACCTGAAAATGGCGGTTTTTGTAAGTGTTGAGTGTCCAACAAAAAGCGAAGAGAGACCAGAGCAACATGAAAGACAAATATAGAGAAGGTAACGGCCGAAAAGATTCATCAAGTCCACTCCGATAACTTTCCGATACCTCCTCCATTTTTCGAGAGAGGGGTTAGAAGTCGCTTACTATATATAAGTAGTGGGTAGTGGTGAGTATGACTAACACATGTCCGTCCCAAACGTGCCCTCCATTCCTCCATTAATCTTTCTTTCCTTTATTTTGTTTGTGTATGCAAGAAAAATAAAAAGAAATTAGTATAAGAGGGACAGAGGGTAGAGTAAATAAATAAATTATTTGATTCACTAAGTTCTTGATTTCCGTATTTGATTTGTGAGAATGCAAAGGAGATGGGGCCAGGTTTTGGGGAGATGCAGTTGTTGCAACACCGCATGATATTGGATTATATATTTATCCTCTGCCTGCCTGCCTGCCTAATTTAACTTCAAGTCGCCTTCATTTCTCAAATTAAAATGCTTTTATTTTTTATAAAAAAACTAAGAACCACAGTTTGTAGTGGAACCAGTTACCTTAGTAGTATAAGTTAGGTGAAAATTTGAATATGATATTATATTAAAATTAAGTATAAAGAATAAGCAGAAGCAGATCATCAAAAGTAGAAAGGTAGAGTTGAATTTGACCAACAACCAACCCCAAAGTTCAAGTTTAATCCACTTATATATTAATATTAGTATCCTCATAATAATAATATTATAACAACAACAGAATAGGTGAACAAACTCACTACTTTCTTTCATCCCACTCCATTTTGCTCATTCCAACCAACAATATATATGCATTTTCGTGTCAACATCTTTACATAACTAATTACCTTGAAGATCGATCTAATGGATTGAAATTAATTAAGTAATACTAATATATATGCATGCTTTTTAGTTAGTTAGTTTTACGTACCCAATAAGAGATTTAGTTTAATTTCTACAAAAAAGGTATATATATATATTATATAATCGTTCATTTCAATTTTAAAATATCTTTTTGTTTAACTTATTCATGCATGGCCATGGGTGCTGTATCCTTGGTAACCACCACCTTCACTTCACTGCACTGCAAACTTCCTCAATTCTCAGACTTGTCCTACCTCGATCGACTATATCCTGCATGTATATGTAAACCTATCAAAGTTCTAAACTTCATTGTAAAAAAATCGTCAATAACCAGCAGTAAGGATGGCAATATTATCAAGACATGCATTGGCTTTCGATCGGAGCCTTGAGTGAAGCAATATTCTTTAGTGCTCCGTTCACCACAAGAGTAGCTAGCAAGAGCTTCCTGCTCAATATCTTCTGCAATTATCAATATTGGATATATATTAATATCAATATTAATTTATTAGATGCCTTGCATTTGTTATCTTTTTGTCAACCAAAAGCAATATATATATATATATATATATATATATATATATATATATAGATAGAGAGATAAAAGTAGAAATTAAAAGCCAAGAAATTGCCTTTGGAATTAAAATTACCTTGCAATTTTAATATCGAAATCTACATTTTTTTTAAGTTCCAAAAGGAGTGAGTGTGTATCGAGGAAAAAGGATAAAGATGGTTATCATATCATAAACTTAAATGTTCCATCTTTTAGTAAAAATGTCCGGCCCTTATATGATAAAAAGGTCTTTCAAAAGTTGTACACCATTCTCCCACACTTTAATTTCGACATCAAATTTGGAGCAATGGTGTTTGTGAATGATTTATACTGTTGGTCAATGTGATTTTATTAATTAGTCTGGTTTTAAGCGGTTGATTAAGCTTATGAAGGCAGTCCCGAGTAGGCTACTTTTTGAAATGTTAGTGCTTGGATTGGATGTCTAGTCTAGTCGCCTGAGTTCTTTGGATCTTACTTAGTTTCGCCGTGTTCTTGCATTCACAACAAACTTCTTTACGGGATTCATGAGTTTATTATCTTATTTTAATCGTTTGTTTATGCATAACGAGTTTGAATATGTTAGGTTTTCACTCCTTAATGCTTGCTTGCTTGCTTGAATACATAAACATTTTATTAATTTATTTGAAGACACACAGATTGTGTCAGGTACCTGATTCATGGAGTATTATTTGTAGTCGATCGGTGGCTGGCCATTCCAATTTCCACCATCGAATGCTAATGAGTTTTGGGTCTAAGTAATGAATTATGGAGGAGCTCAAAACCTCTTTCTGATCAATTTCAGTAATATCATTTTCATCCACAGTAATATCTCGAGAGCATCGCTAAAGGAAAGAAGAGTATATGATGGGGTTCCCATGTAGCAATATAATAACATTAGTGACGCAGATATCTGGCAATCTTGTGCAGTGACCCAGATAAACTTCCGAATATTCATTCATAATGATACAGGAGGATATCTCCTATAAACTTTGTGACAAGTAAAGAGATTCAGTACTTAGATAACCAAACTACATCCAGAACTGCTGAGGTGGCAAGCAAGAAGCAGCTGATGAAGGTGAAGGCTACTGAGACTGCTACGTAATCGCAGAAATGACGCAAAGGCTTACAGAAATTCGGTAGAGCTGAATGACGGATCCCTGTGCGGTTCAGATTGCTCACACCTGATGCAGCTGATCCAGCACTCATAAGTGCGTATGCAAATATCTGCAAGAAAGAAGAAGCATTCAGGTCCTTATGCTAGAATCACTAGAACACGATGCTTAAAAGTCACTGAGACTTGAACCATTCAAGATCTTGGTTTCCCTTTTCTCGAAAAAATACTTGCAAAAAACAAGAATAAACATATAAAATTACTTAACAGAAATCCATTGTATCAAGGCACTGTCATGCATACATAAACTATTGGCAGACTAACTCTAGCGTAGGCAGTCAGATCAAGAAACTAGTACCCCCCCTGGCCCTCTGTCAGGAAGAAAGAGTACCCTTTTCTTGGTAACTTATAAAGACAATGACACACTTATTTTCTGGGCAGAGGGAGTACATGAATACCTTTCAAAAAGAAAGAAGTGTGTTAACAATGAATGAACTATGTCTTTCCAGCTGAATTTCTTGAGTCAAATTAGATTCTTTACCCAAATAATAAAGATGCAAGGGTATGATACCAAAGTTATATCTCCCGAGGACTAGCAGGATACTATATCTATTCCCTAATAAAACAGAAACTCAATTGTGCCATCAGAAACAGAGAACCCAAAATTTTATCACATTCAGTTCAAACCAATAAGAACCAAACTAGTAGCTTTTTCTCCCATGCTAACCATGAGAATAAGAAATATAAGATTGTTTGGCTCATGATATGTACCAACAAACCAACATACACGAGTGCTCAAGGACGATCCTAAACCAAATTGGCCACCCATTCAAAGAAATATTTCATTTCCACAGTTGATGAATAGAATTGTCACTACTACTGAACAGGCTCATATCCACCATTGCCCTGATAGGGCACCAAGTAGCAAGATATGACACTATATGAAAACAATAAATATATGAAATAGTAGACACCTTTATAAGAGGACATTCTCCACAATTACATGATTAATCATATGCATAATTTCTTTAAATTTCCCTTTGCTGTTTACTGTCTTGACTCTAAACGGGCCATTGTTTGAGGCAATGAAGAAAGGTCAAAATGTAAAGCATGAAAATTAAGTTGAAGTTGAGAGCAGGCAAATGCTACATCCAACTCCGTCCCAACCATCTCAGCAACTTGTAGTACTGTCAGGACCAAGAATAGTTAATAGGTTACCTAGTTCAATCGTTCTGTTCCTATGTCCTTACATCATAGTTGGAACTATATCTGAATATGTCATACGAATATGCACCACGCTATATTGTCAAACACAATAGCATATTAGCATGTGGAACCCTTTAAAGATGATGAATATTGGAACAGAGGAAAAATTTCACAATTTTCTTGGTTGTACTTTGCCAAGTGAAGCTTCTAAAAGAATGTTTAAGATGAAAACGCGTGATTTAGTTGTACCTGATCCCCAGCAAAAATAAGCCATGCATGATTCCGTGAAGGAATGACAGGAGATTTTTGCAGTACCCTAAAGGAATTAATTAGCAGTTGAAGCACAGAGTGAAGTACAACAGCTGCAGAAACTCCAACCAGATACCTGGTCATCACAAAATACTGATAATTCAACAACTTCAGATCATTCAATACACATTCTTAAAGCTTAATTATTTCCTCAACTAGTATCAGTTCTGTAATCATACTAATTACATGATAAATGGTAATTCCATTAACCTCTAGAATAGGCCACTCTGTTAACTGAAAGCTACAGAAATGGAAGGATTCTTTTCAAAATTTGCCTCAACTAGGAGAATAATCAGTACCAATGTGTGTTATTTGCTAATTAAAAAAAATAAAAATATAAATATATATACACACACACACACACCATAGATTAGGACTAATTAATTAATTAAGACGTCACAAAATGAGCAAACAAGTAAATGAAGCAACCCTAAATAAAACTAGAAATAAAAAATCTTTCTTTTCTTTTCTCAATCTCCTAATAAGTAAGAAAATAAAAGGATGATTGTTTGTGTTGAAGGTCTCTGTAAAATGAGTTTAGAAAAATCTTACTCGAATGAATCGGAGAAGGACCACTTAGAGTTGACAGGTAGGTTAAAACCGTAAATAGAGATAGTGGCCGATTGTTTAGCCGTGACCATCAGCGAAAGAGAAGTTATGGAGGTAAACAAACAGAGCAGCCGTAGAATGAGGTGAATGAGCTCAGCTTTCCGGCGAACGTAATCCTCCTGAGGCCTCAGTGGCACGAGTGGGCCAGTCAGGGTGCCGGTGGTCTCGGCCACCACTTTGGTGTCGGGCAGCTGTATGGCAACTTCCGGTGGAGTTATCAGGTTATTCATGGTGTTTGAGTGTTGTTGGTTGAAGTAAGTGTAATATTGAGTGAGAGAGGGTTAAAAGTAATATTGAGATAATTTTTGAGGTTTAATTTTTTTTATTTTGAGAGTTGACATTTCAAAGTAGAGATTATGCGGATATATATATATATATATATATATATATAAGGGGATGGAATTAGAGTGTTGCTTGAGCGTAGGCCCGTGATTAAACAGTTGTATATGGTGGAATTTGATGTTTTGTTTGTTGGTGCGCCTGAGCTCTGTTCAATTTCAGACTACTTTTTTGACCCCTCCCTCACTTCGGACAGAGGAATACATTCATGTATAATTATAAGAGTAACACAAATTATTTTATAAATTATTAAATATGATATACTGCAGCTCAGCATATTAATCAATAAATTATTTTAATATAGTAAACAATATAATTTTCAACAAGATGTTTTAGAATAATTTTACTAAAGATTATTCTAATTATAATTGATATTAAAAATAAATTTGATAGTTATACGACGTATTATTTCACATGAGATCAACCTCACTTGTTATTTATGTAAGAAAAAACTTATGTTACTACTCCCTCCGTTCCTAAAAGATTGTCGTTTTAGAAGAAAAAAATTTGTTGCAAAAAATTTATCATTTACAACTTTTGAGGAGAATAAATTATTTACTTTTCTATATTACCCATACCTTCTCTCATTGTCCCAATAAAATTTTTCCCTTGTATTAATAGTTTTCAATTTCCCATAAAGGGGTAGTGATGAAATTTTAAACCAATTTTACTTGATAAATGACACTTTCTTAATCCATGTGCCAAAACCTTAAACGACAATCTTTTAGGAACGGATGGAGTATTAAATTTACTTATGAAAATATCAATTCTCTAAATATATATATATAGAGAATGATATTATGAATCAAAAATGGATAAACACCATCATTAACATCTAATATAAAAATCAACCGTCGAGATTAAAATTAAAAAAATCAGGTTCGTTATTAATTTATTATTAGTAGTGGATGACGGGTTACGTCCGTTAAAAATAATACCATCGTCCGCCCAGTCGTCCTCTATTAACAATAAAAGACGTGAATTTTTCAGTTATAATATCGGCGATTAATTCTTATATTCAACTATAGAAATGATGTTTACCCATTTTTAATCTATAACAATTCATATATATATATGCAGGGGCAGCAACCAGCTTTTCATGGTCTGGTTGGTTTCTCATGCCAAACAAAAAAATGACAAACTAAAGAAAAGAGAGACTCGCATATTACTAGATTAATTTAACTTTTGAAATGATATTTCTATTCTTTTCTTCATAATTGTTAATTCTTTTATATCTCAAAGTTATTATCACAATTTCATTTCATTATCATGTATCCCTTCTAAACAAATAGGTGAATAACGGATACTGCAAAACAATACACAATTCATGGGAAAACATCTGGGAGAAAAACAAAGTGTGAATCAGGAAAACTAAACCATGGGAAGCAAAAGAAGCATCATGGTGGTACAGAAATATGTATATGCTTGTTCAAAAATAGGTTGCATAGAGCACCAAAATTTGACTAGAGATCTCCAATAACCTGGGAAGAACATCATTATTTGCAACTATGAATGTTCCTACAGACGGACAAAGTATTTTTAGGAGGACAAACCATTTCAAAATGGCCAGCGGGCATAAATTAATTCAACTCACACATACAACATCCACTCAAGTACACAAGTCATTACTTTTAGTAAAATGGCAAAAATAAAGGCAAGAAAATGAAGTGTATCCTCTTACAGCCACCTCAACCACCAGAATAACATAACCTTCTCCTTTGTCTTTCGTCTATAGCCACAACAACTTGAATTTGACATTTCTCAATCTGGAATAAGCAAAAACAGAAATCTCTCCAGTACTATCTTTCAAGCAGGTACAAGGAATTGGGCTACAAAATAATTGTTTCGGGTGGAAGGAGAATCAAAGAAAAATATGCAGCAATACATCTTTGATTCCTGAAGAAAAGCTCTAAACTAATGTGGAATGAAATGAAAAAAGAGCTCAACTAGAAGCCAAACATCACATCCATAACTTTGGAAGCTAGAGATTTTGCCGGAGTTGCAATGGTCCCAGATGACTGCCGGGCAGTACCACTTTGAACATAGTAGGGCGAGAAGAGGATCTCAAAGAATTTAATTCTGAGATTTTAGTTGATGGTGGGGGTAATGGAAAGAAACCTTGATTATTGAGCCTTTCATTTAGAGTCTGGCGTTGTATTGGATCCACAGGCTTCACCCCGATTATGAGAACTCCATTAATTTGCATCCCATTCTTGGCTAGAGCTTTCTGAGCATCTGCTCGATTCTGCAACAACAAAGAGGGAAACAAATAATTAGCATCGACTTTTCCCTATAACAATCTAGCTCGCTAACAAATCAAGAAGCACGTGAGGGGGCCAACTGCAGCAAAATCAAGGTTAAAGGACTTCATTATGACTATTGAAAAACAAAGCAAAAAGACTTTTACACTAGAGATTTTGCTGTCTAAATCATAATGACGTGGTTGACATCACACGTTGGTATATTTATCTAGCCTCTAGAGGAATACTCTCTCCTTTCCTTTTTAATTGACATTTTATTAGGAGACACATGTAATTAAATTACATGTGATTAAAGCTTTGTCTAATTGATTGAATTGGGTATAAATCTCAATATTGTCCTTCTAAATTTCATTTGAAAGATGAAAGAGAAACAAATTAGTATTTAAATGTTCAGGGATAATATGGAAACCAAGTCATTAATTCTGACTTGAAATCTAAAAACGACGGATAAAAATGAAAAATTTTACCCTCTGAAAAAGGACAGAATACAGATAGTAAGGAGCAAAGGAAGAAATATAGAGACCTTCGTAAAACTTATATAAGAAGAAACCATAGCATGGCTGTTAACTCTTGGTATAACATTCCATGTAATGCAAATTATCTCTAAGCTTGCTCTCCAAAAACTTTGTTTCTTCATATTGATCCCTCAAAAATATAAAAATCTGATTGAGACATCAATTTCATACTAATCCATTTAACTGGTATAGAGCTAAGAAAAAAAAATTAGTCAATAACTTCTAAAGATTATTCTTCAGATCTCTTGCAAGAATCACATAGGTTCATTGATAGAACCCAAAAACACAAAAAATGGTTAATAAATTATTTTTAAACAAAAGATTATATCAGGACGTTACACAAGAGATGGAATAACCCCACAGAACAAAAATATAGGACTAAAGGTCTCAGAGAAATACCTGATACAGAATATTCATCCAGTTAGCATCTCTAGGACCTGGAACATGCTTCAGAATAACACCACAATTTTCGAATTCTCTCAACACTAAATTTGTGTCCACAGGTGAAAATCTGAAAATGGGAATTAAAGACAGCTATTAGATGTATAAAGCACATTTAAAGGAGTAAAACTAACTGTAATTCCTGCAGCTCATAAAGTAACATAATCTAAACAAAACAACAAGGGTGAGAGAGCAGGCGGAACCTTCAACCAACTGCGCTTAATTTACGTGTTTCAAGTTTGACCCACACAAAAGGTAAGACTCTCACCCACAATTCAAATGGTTATTTACATAGCAATAAAATATTTGATGTTCATAAATGACAATACAACTGCATATTTCAATAATTCCCTTGTGCAGTATTCTCATATGAAATTTATTGTACTCCATCATCCCAATTTGGATGTCATAGTTGAAATGACACATGGTTTAGGAAATGCAAAAGCTTTTTGACTTTAGTACACTTTTAGTCCATTTAAATTTTAAAAACCAAAGATCTGTCCATAAACATTTTCTTCCAAAGAAAAATAATATAAGTGAAGTAAATTTGGTTCCATACATTAATGTATTGAAATCCAAACTATGGCATCAAAATTTGGACGACTCAAAAGGAAAGCATAACATGTAAAGTGCGACATGTGAATATGTTATGATTCAATATTGCTTCAGGAGTAGTTGCATTTCTTATTTTAGAAAGTCCTAATATCTTCTGTTCTCAGTTCTCAAAGAAATAAGAAAATTTGAGAGAAACAGAAATGAAAGGACCGCATTATGAAGCATAAGCATCATATAGCGTCCAGAACTATAAGATCCTTAAAACTTTTTCTTGTATTAAAACCATACCTACACCCAGGTCCGTTACTCATTCCCTTGCAACAATAACTAGATGACCCTTTCAAGGTAACATAAGACTTTAGAATAGTTATTCTCTGCCTAAGTGGCGATTGAAATTTTCAAAAACCCCTCAACTTATGCTCAGTGCCCACCTAATGAACTCCAAAGTGACAAAATTAGACTCACAATCCCATAAAATTTCATTCCAAAATTTTAAGACTCATTCTTTCTATCAACCAATTATGATTACAAAGGCATATAAGCAAGTCATGTAGTTAATAAAACTAGATTTAACAGGACTGGCATTCCAAACAACATAACTTGAATAATTATTACATAGAAACATAATGATGTAATTCTACATAATTTACAAGGCACAAAAAAAATCTCACTAAAATATAGGCAACGCTCATGTAAATAAAATATTAGACATACCCATAGACAGTGACCCATTCTTCCTCATCAAGGGGTCCCACAAGCACTGAATTCCTTTGCATCTCCGGTCTTGCGACCTCCCTAGGTGGTGGAAGTGTAACTAATGCCCCAGGCTGAACCACACCCTCTACCGGTGAACCAGAACCCTTTCCCTTATCATCATGGTCACCACTACCACCTGTTCCACTCTTGGCAGGCGACCACCAACTCAAACTCCCCACCGGACTTTGTTGGTTTTGTAGCTGACCACCCATCAAAGCATATGAAGTACTAGACTTAGACTTGCTTTTAGGAGTGGAAAATTCTTTCCCCGAACCCTGAAAAGGGGTTCTAGGGTCAGACTTTACCTCGGGAGAAATTGGATAGTCCGGAATACCAGATTCCGGAGAGAAATCGGAGCGGTCTTCAAGGGTGAAGACAGGGGGAGGTGGAAGATCTGAATTAGTAAAATTTTCTCTCCATAGTGCGGAAACAGCTGCAGCCTGACCAGGGGTTGAAAATTTGCTTCCACTTCTTCGGGTTGAAATTGGGGACGCCAAATCTTGGTAGAACAGTGATTGCCTTCCAGATTTAGGGGTTCTATTTACTGTCGAGCTCATATTTTGTTTATAATGTCTGTAAATTTAGAACGACACTTTGAACATAAGAAGGGAAAACACACGATGAAACTCACTTGATTCCAAGAACGATATATACACACTACATGGAAATTGAATACATTATGAACAAAACAGACACACACACACACACACACACACACACACACATATATATATATATATATATGAAGAGCTAGATAAGCAAATCAGAACTCAGTGATGACATAATTTATTACTGAGGAGAAACTAAATCAATCACCAACAAGAGAAAGAGAGAGTACCTGTAATCGGTGTTATTGAGCTGTAGAAAATCGATTATAGGGTTTGGAAGCTTGAATGTGAGGTTTTTGTCCTCCCCAAATGCCAGCCAAATGAGACTGCAACGAAACCCTAGACAGCCTCGCTCTTCTTCTTTCAAACACAAACGCCAGAATTACAAATTATTACTCCCAAATCTCTATTTTTGGGATTGCTTAAAATTATAGATTTAAAAATTATAATTAGTTTTTAAAAAATAGTTTGTATTTGATAAATAAAAAGTATTTAATTAGTAATAAGAAAATATTTAGTATAAAAATATTTGTTAACCACTTATTTTAAGTGTAAATTAATAAAACAAATATTTTAAAAAATAAATATGAATAATGGTTGAAATTATTAAAATAAATAAGAATAGATTAATAATATTTGGTTAAACTTAATTATTAAATTTGACAAATAATTAGAAGCTCTAAATTAAAAAATTTAATTCTTTTTTATAAAAATTAATTATAAGGAGTTTTAAATTCAGTTTACCAAATACTTTTTACTTCTTAAAACTAAGGGTTAAGTTTAGGATGTACCTTGGAGTTTGGGCCCCACTTAAGCAACTTAACCAGCTTAGTCGATAAAAGGCTACATTTTAACACGACTTTTTTTGAGATGAAGTGAAAGCGTCACTTTTTTTCGTCTAAATTAAGCGTGAGTTGGCTAATGACTTATTTACCCTCGATTTTACAAAGCAGAGCCCCTAACAAATTGCTCCCTTTCATTCGACCCAAAAAAGAAAGAAAAATAGGCTCTCTCATCTTCTCCATTCCAAATTCAATTCAAGCATACCATAAGAAAAATACAGTTAACAATTGAATTGGGGGAAACTTGGAAAACAATTGCAGCAAGAATTCATCACAAAAAAGGACGTGATATAATATATCAAGTATTCTTCAATTTCCATGGAGATTTGAACTTCTATATAATATATAATAGAAACATGATATATTTGTAATCGAAGAATATAACCATTGACTAAAACCGAGAGAAATTGAAATCATTCCAACAAGTTGAAATCAAAAACTAGAGAAATTGAAATCAAAGGAAATTTGATTTGGTATGCGTATTGTTGATCCCTGTTTCTTAGTTCACTGCTTGCCATCACTTGTACCTGAAAATTGCATACCCTATACAAACTCAAGTATTAAAAACACGGGAGTGTTTTTTCCAAAGGAGTGCCTTGATCTCTCTTAACTAAAAGTCTAATAGATGCACTCGGATAGTCAATTTGGTGGTATTCAACAATCTCCCTTAGAAAGCCTCGCCTTGCATGACACCAAGCCTCGCTTCTTCAAGCTCGGAGCTCGCCCGTTCTGCGGCACCACTTTGTAACACCATCCCACAGCCTAACTGGCTATCCCCAAAACCCAAATTCACCAAATTCAATTCGGTTTCAAAGTCCCACTTCCAAATTTTAGAAACACAAATCTATATATACACTTTGCATATATATATGGATAATTACTCAAGGCTTTATATATAGATATATATATTACAAAAATCTATATCTTCCCTTTGATTTTCATCATCATCAACTCTACCACTTGATCACCATCGTGATCGATCTATGTAAGAAGATCATTGACCCACCCAAGATCAGTCCACGACCTGCATTCTCATCAGTGAAACCCATGCTCGAGCAATCTCGCTAAAAAATGACCCGCCTCGGAAGGAATAGGAGTTGAAGGAGCAGAATGAACTCTGAGTACTGTTTTGGAGTATGAGCAAAAGATCTTCCCTTACAATTCTCACCGTCTTTGCGATTCGGTCTATGCTGGGCGGGTGAAGCTAACACTCAAACACCAGGTAGGCGAACTTCATGATTATCTCCATTTGCGGTACCGCGTGCGTGTAAACTTGGCGCAGACGGTTAGGAATAATGGTACCTACGGGATCCCTCCGATGAGCTTTTTTATTTGGGATGGGCGAAAAAGGCGGTCGGTCGATCGTCATCAAGTAATTTTGCTTAATATGCATGGCGCCTATGAACTTCGTAGATGCGAATGATCGGAAGAGTTGGGGTCGGTGTCGGCGTCGTCGAAGCAGTTGTTGTGGGGGATGAATTTTTGGAGGAGGGTTTCATTGGCAAATCTGGGAGAATCCAAAAACATGTCGGGTTTTGCTCGAGTATTTTACGAGCGTCTTGAGGGGTCAGTTGGAGGTGCAGCGGTGGTGAATCAGCGGCGTTTGAGAAGGGGTCGCCGTTCTCGTCAGTTTTGAGAGAGAGGATGCATGGAGTGAGAAATGAGAGAGATGAATGAGGTTTGAGGAAGATGAAGGGTAATTCAAACATTTAACTGTCTTTTTTAACTGTTATACTCCTCTCTCACGCGCTTTTAGCGTTTGACTTACACGCACGGTTAATTTAGACAGAAAAAGTGACGTTTTCACTTCACCTCAAAAAGTCGGGTGTTTAAATGTAGCTTTACTGACTACATGTGGTTAAGTGGGAAACCGCCCAAACCTCAGGTGGTCATCTGAACTTAACCCTAAAACTAATTAGTCATAAATACTTTTTATTTTGATTTTAAGATGTCAATTTAAAATTTATTTTTGATTAATAAATTAAGTTTTATTTAAAATTAAGAGTGTCAAATATATCTAGATATTTTAAATTTTATTGTTTGAAATCAAATAATCGCATATTAAATTCTAATTTTAAATTTTTTTGAATCAACTTCAAGAAAAGGTCAAAACTGAATCAAATCACCCCATTTGATAAATAACTAACCATCTATTTACTTAACTTTCATACACGTTTAAATCTTCCCTGATTGCCCATAATTTAGCAAGGATATTATATTTTACCACATGATATAATTACGTATTAGAACACCATCATATTATTTAGAATTTTATATGTACAAGACTCCGTTTAAGATTGTATTGTAAGATATTACAACACCAACACATTATAGAGCGAGTGTGAGTACACCTCATAAACGGACGGGGCGGACGGGCTGGGGCGGGCCAAAATAGCTTAGTTTTTGCGGGTCAAAAAATATAAACCTAAAGTTCGGGTTTTAGTGGACGGGCCAGCCCGTAGATCGAAGGCGTTTTATGTTTGTTTTTTAAGTTTTTTTGGACTTAGCCCAAACGGGTCGGGCCAAAAAAGCCTGGGTTTTTGTGGGTTTAAAAAAGGGTCCTTTACATAAGTATACTGTAAGACCCCGAAATTTTTTTAAATAAAAAGGAATTTCCTTTATTTATTATCTTGAAATAGTAAGGGTTGATGTGACGCCCCCAAAATAGGTATACACAACACCCATTCTGAGTCGCCAAATACATGGTACAAGAAGCAAACTACAACTTCAATAATACAAATGTCGTGTGAAATACGACAATATATCTTAATGAGTTTAAATAGAAATATTATCTTACAGACAATATCTATACTCAAATAAATCCTCATCACATTTATTGATACATTATTTTACAAAAATGGTGAGGACTACTAAACAACTCTCTCAGAACCTTCATTCCATACCCCGACTAGTACTCGCTACATTCTCGCCTCCACGAGAAGAAAAATGGAACAACAAGGAAAAGGGTGAGCTCAACTAGCCCGGTAAAGAATATTATGACTAAGATAATATCGACAAATTATCGTTAGTCTCAGCGAGGAAAAATCGATAGAATCTGATGAGACAACAAGTTTCGAGATCAATATTCGCGGCGGAAATAATAATTCATAGAAGAGTTACGTAGAGAATGAAATCTACTATAATCTATGAATTTAACGGTCCATCATCAATATTTTATCCTCATAACATCAATCAATATTCATCTCAAATCAAATATTCATCTTTGCATCTACAAGCCAAAGATATTCATCAATCGGTCATGTTCATCTCAACATACATTCATCTTTGCACTAAAGTCCAAAGATATTCATCGATCGGTCATGTTCATTTAAACACACTGCTCATCTTTGCACTCTGGGCCAAAGATATTCTTGAAATCATTCATCTTTTGACTTACGCCAAAGATATTCAATAATATCATCATTTAAAATGAGGATGATGAAAATATTTTAAAGAAACGAATCCGATTGAAACAAAATGACAAGGATTAAGGATTAAGGATTAAGGATTCATACTTGGTTTTATCCACGTCAAAAATACCTCAAAAATAATCATAGTGGTGTAAAATTCAAGAATGATCAAAACATGGATACAATCAAAGCTAGTATCCGAATAGATATTTTAGACGAAAAGAAGAAATTTCATTTTCGATTGAATAATACCAGTATCGTGAATAGTCAGCAGTATGCGTGAATAGTCTTGATATCGTGAATAGTAACTCAAACACCAAAAGATAGAAATTCCACAAAAAAAACATTTTCACAACTTCATGAATAGTACTCGTGAATAGTAACTTCGTGAATAGTAACTCATGAATAGTAACTTTCGTGAATAGTAACTTTCATGAATAGTAACCCCGAGCATGAAAAAGTTCCAAATTTGATAAAAACCTCGGATCGACATTTCAAAGATAATGATATTGAAGAAATAATATCATTACGAAAAAATAATATCCTTACCTCAAAGAATCGATTGCCGGAAGGAAAGGTGGGAAGTGATCTTTGAATGAAACTTATCTTGAGCAATGACAACTCTCAAAGTATCTAAATACTCACAAAATACGCTCAACAAATAGAGAGAAAAGAGAAAACTTTGTTTACGGTGTGATTTTCAATTCTAACTTAGCCTCTATTTATAGAAAAATGTTAGCTGGTAAAGGCAGACTTGACACGCTTTACGATGGCTTTACTCGCTACTATTGCCACCCACCACATTTGAAATAAAATTCAGCACATTTCTTCACCAACCACAAGTGGGGCCCACTCAATTCTAGAATTTTCCACCAAAATCAATTATAAACCTAATTTAGAATCGGACACCTCTTAAAATTCATAACAAATCATTCGTGAATTTTAGCGGTTCAAAATTTGTGGACATATACTCAACTTATGTATGTATAACATACCCAAAAATTACCACAATCAGCGGTGGGATTAAAAATTATAACCCATAATATATCTCAAAACCCCGATTTAATTTTTAATACCTCAATCGATAAAATCTTGATAAAACACCTCAACATTAATTCCTTCATTAATAACCACATAAATCCATCATTTATATTCATATACAATAAATATTTCCTTATCATATGAATCAATAATTAATTATTCACAAATAATATTACGAGAATCACAATTATGACAACCAAAGTAGTTCCGAGAAAGAAGGGCTTTCGATAAGGATCTCTCTCACTTCTTGGTAGCGCAATTAGGTGACCAAACCTCTCCTTGACGAGAACTTTCTAGACATTGCCAATAATGTTATCTAATAATATTATTCAAATAATATGAATTATTGATCGATAATGGGAAATCTTGTGCGGTGACAATTATTGAACAACAATAATATAAAATATCAGCGTAGCAATTATTGAATCAATAAAATAAAATATTGAAGCGATAACTCTACGTGAAAATTATTGAGTAAGTGCCATCTTACGTGCGAATCAATAATTCAACAATCATGCAATACCGCACAGTGTGTCTTCTCTTAATGCGACCACGCGTATTCTTGTATTTTAACCACTTAGGGTATTCAACGATCTTAACTTAACGGTAATAACTACTGTAGTTATTTATAACCACCCAAACTTTGTCGTTTTCCTCATCCAATCGCTTTCAGGTTATGGGGCCCACACATGGTCTGCTACCGTCTTACGAATATTCCCGACAATACGAATATTCCACGACCAAACGAATATTCCCAAGCAAAATGAATATTTTATAACCACTTGCTTATTTTGAAATATTTGCGTATTTAACCCTTAACTATCCACATTAATCAAATCAACCCTTACTATTTCAAAATAATAAATAAAGGAAATTCCTTTTATTTAAAAAATTTCGAGGTCTTACAACCTCCCTTCTTATGAAATTTCGTCCTCGAAATTGACTTGCGATACACAGTGTTTGAAAAGGTGAGGATACCTCGCTTTCATTTTAGTTTCCAATTCCGGTCATTTCTCTATAGCATGATTCCTCCACAAAACTTTAACTTGTGGTATAACCTTTGTAGCGTAGGACATGCTCCTTCCTATCCAAGATCTTGATAGGTACCTCCTCATCACGTTAAGTCTTGATTTATCTCAAATGGATTCTAACTTCAATAACGTGGTTCGGGTCTTTCACATATTTCTGAAATATGGATATATGAAACACATTATAAACACGAGACATACTCGAGGTAACGCAAGTCTATAGGCTACATTTCCTACTCGGTCAAGAATTTGAAATGGACCGATAAATCGTGGATTGAGCTTTCCTCTCTTCCCAAATCTTGTAACTCCCTTCCGTGCATTCATTTACACGGGGTCCCAACTTCAGCCCCTTTTGTTTGAGATGACGCAGATTAGGGCCCGCTTTTAATCTATCATCAATAGTTTTGCAATTCTAGATTTTCCTCGAGATACCGAGGAAGAACTTAACGTAAAATCTACGGTCTTGTTCGCTACCTCAAATTGCCATCACATGGATAAATCAGAAGTACGTCTATATTTTCAACGTTAAAACAATATTCGTAAATTTTAACTTGTCAATTATTCCATGATGAAACGAAGGTCACTCATCATATAATTTCTTCAGATGGATCGTAAAATGATACACTGGTTAATCTCACAAATCAAACTGTATCCCTCACAACTTGAATTCACGGCCATACCTCTAGCAAGACCTCGCTCCGTAAATACCTTCGATTCTCTTCCTCTCGACAGATGATCATCCCGGGCTCTTCCAAGTCTCGACTGGTTCAGATCTCACATCCAGCCTGTGCATCCCCTGAACAATGGTCCATTTACATCTTACAAAATGAGCGTGTGAAATAAGTATAAATATTTTTCAGGTTAGAAACATTCCCTATCATAAAATCTTCCAAATCACTTTTCACTTCCAACGACACATTATCTTTTGTCAAATTTGTCAGGCTCGCTAAACAACTTTCGCCTCAGATTCACCTGAGAAACCGTACTGATCACTTTAGCCTCCCCGAATCTAAATCTACAAGGGTAATGTGAGCTTCCTACCTTCCATTCGACAAATATTTCCACTCAAGGGTCAAGTCGATAATTTCAGCGACGTTAGCTGCGTAAATACATGGCATAGGGCAGTAAAACACAATCGGTATAAACTTCTGCAATATTCATGAGTGGAAATATCTTCTGTCAAAGCAACTCTCACATTTTACGTCCAGAATAAATATCACCTAATCTATAGAATTTTATGTACCATCATCAATTCATTTATAATCGTGAATTGCCATTGTTTTATCTCAATATCAACATTGGTCGGCCATCATCTTCAACATCCGCTCATCTGTACTAATGTTTAAAGATATCTACTCAGGTTCATACCACATCACTGTTCATTCAATTCCACTACTCTAAAAGATATTCATCAGAATGGCCATGTCATTCAAGAACACAAAGCCATATCGCAATAACTACTATTTAAGACCGAGGAATGAAAAGATTCTTTAAAGAATTAACCAAAGAAACAAAAATGACAAGGATTACATCATTCATCTTCGTTACTCCACAATATCAAAAATAAATCATAGCTGTAAAATTCAAGAACTTCAAAAACTAGCAAAAGTTCAGTATCCGCATTAGATATTTCGACGAGCATATTTACTTGAATAGCACCGCATTTGAATAAAGAAATATAAATAAAGGCCGATATGTTTATAAGATTCAATCTTCAACATTGGTAAATGACCACGTTCAAGATACCTCATAAGACTATACAAGAATCGTGAATAAGTCGAGAATTCTTGAATAAGAACTTACGAATGACGGATACAATGAAAGCCATTTGCACCTCGATCATTTTCAAAGATTATGATTTTAAAGAAATCATACGAAAAGCCAATAACATCAGATACGTGAATCAAAGCGCTTCTAAGTGATGTCAATGAAATCAGTCAATGTAACCTCACCAATTCAGTAAATCTTCACAAAATACACCAAATAACATAGAAATTCCACAAAAACATTTTCTATGCTAATTCTGCTTATTTAGTACGTTACCAATTAGAATTTGAAGCTACTAACTTTACCTCAACTATTGTAACTTGAAATAAAATCAGCAATTTATGATAAACCACAAATACTTAATTCTAGAATTCAATTGATGAATTATAAACCTAATACTTGACACCTTTCAAAATCATAAAATCAATGATTTTTAAATTCACCTCAACTTATGTATAAAAATCAAAATTACCAACCAATTCATTGATAACCCTTTGATTTCAAAATCCCCCATTTATATTTCGAATACACTGTCAAAATTCCCTGATCACATGAAAATAATTAATTCCTTCACACAAATTCAGTTATGTCTATCATTTATTTCATACTGCAAATATGCTTTATCATATGTCAAATATTCACAAATTTCAGATTTAATTATGACAATCGTCAATATGAAAGCAGGGCTTGAATGTGGACTTCACCAAATCAGCATGTGAACTTTCTACATTGCTGAAATAATGTTATCTAATAATATTATTTCAAATAAGGAATTATCTGATCCGATAATGGAAACACTTCGCAAAAGGACGATAAACAACAATAATTATAAAATATCAACGCATATTATCGAATCAATAAATACACATTGAATAAAGAATCATCAGAAATCTTATCGAGAAGGCCATCCACGCACCGCATTAATTCAAATATTCTATTTAATACTGCTATAGCATTCACATTAATCAAATCAACCTTACTATTTCAAAATAATAAATAAAGGAAATACGCTTTTATTTTAAAAAAAATTTCTGGTCTTACAGGTCATTTGATTGACAAGATTTAATGTGATAGTTAAGGGTTAAATACTAAATATTCATGTATTTAACCAAATAACTAAAGGGTTATCAAAATATTCATTTTTGTCAGAATTTCTGGTATTCGCAAATACGCAAGTGTTATAAAATATCTAAGCAACGGCGCATAATTGTGGGCCCCATAACGGAAAAAGTGATCGATGAGACAAGATTGTTGAATTATTGATCCTTACGTAAGATGGCACTACTCAATAATTTTCACAAGAGTTATCGCTCAATATTTTATTTTATCGATTCAATAATTGTTGATTGATAATATTGATATTTTATATTATTGTTGTTCAATAATTGTCACCGCACGAAAGATTTCCCATTATCGATCAATAATTCATATTATTTGAATAATATTATTAGATAACATTATTGGCAATGTCTAGAAAGTTCTCATTCAAGGAGAGGTTTGGTCACCTAATTGCTGCGCCAAAGAAGAGAGAGATCTTATCGAAAGCCCCTTTTCGGAACTACTGGTCATTATAATTGTGATTCTCGTAATATTATTTGTGAATAATTAATTATTGATTCATTTGATAAAGAAATATTTATTTTATATGAATATAAATGATGGATTTATTTATGTGGTTATTAATGAAGGAATTAATGCCGAGATGTTTTATTTTTTTGATCGAGGTATTAATAGATCAAATCGGTGTTATTATAGCTTTATTGTGTGAGTTATAATATTTAATCCGACCGTTGGATCGTTGTAATTTTTGGATATGTTATACATATATAAGTTGAGTATATGTCCACAAATTTTGAACCGTTAAAATGAACGAATGATTTGTTATAAATTTTGAGAGGTGTTTGATTCTTGAAAGTATGGTTATAATTGATTTTGGTGGAAAATTCTAGAATTGAGTGGGCCCCACTTGTGGTTGGTGAAAAATGTGTTGAATTTTATTTCAAATGTGGTGGGTGGCAATAGTAAAGAGTAAAGCCATCGTGTAAGTCAAGTCCGCTTCTACGGGCTAACATTTTCCTATAAACAGAGGGCTAAGTTAGAATTGAAAATCACACCGTAAACAAAGTTTTCTCTTCTCTCTATATTATTGAGCGTATTTTGTGAGTATTTAGATACTTTGAGAGTTCATTGCTCAAGATAAGTTTCATTCAAGATCACTTCCGACCTTTCCTTCCAAAATCGATTCTTTGAGGTAAGTGGATGTTATTTTTTCTCAAATGATATTAATTCTTCAATATCATTACTTTGAAATATTGGTTGGTACTTTTATCAAATTTGGAACTTTTTCATGCTATGGGTTACTATTCATGAGTTACTATTCACGAAGTTACTATTCACGAAGTTACTATTCATTAAAGTTACTATTCACGAAAGTAGTACTATTATTAAGTTGCGTGAAAATGTTTTTTGTGGAATTTCTATCTTTTGGTGTCTGAGTTACTTATTCACGATATCAAGACTATTCACGATACTCAGACTATTCATTTATCATTTAAGACTATTCAATCTAAAAATGAAAATTTTTCTTTCGCTCTAAAATATCTATTCGGATACTAGCTTTGATCAGATCCATGTTTTGATCATTCTTGAATTTTACTTCACTATGATTATTTTCGAGGTATTGTTGGACATGGATAAAACAAAGTACTAATCCTTAATCCTTAATCCTTGTCATTTTGTTTCAATTGGATTCGCTTCTTTAAAAATATTTTCATCATCCTCGCCTTAAATGATGATATTATTGAATATCTTTGGCCCGTAGAAGGCAAAAGATGAATGATTTTCAAGAATATCTTTGGCTCAGAAGTGCAAAGATGAACAGTGTTTAAATGAATACGACCGATCGATGAATATCTTTGGCCTTTAGTGCAAAAGATGAACAGTGTTGAGATGAACATGACCGATTGATGAATATCTTCGCCCTGTAGTGCAAAGATGAATATTTGATTCCGAGATGTATATTGATTGATGTTACAGGATAAAAGATAGACGATGAACTTTTAAATTCATACATGTAAGATAGTAGTTTGCATTCTCTACTTAACTCTTCTAATGAATTATTATTTCCACTCGCTAATATTGATTTAAAATTTGTTGTCTATCAGATTCTATTATATTTTCCCCGTCAAGACTAACGATAATTTGTCAGATATTATCTTAGTCATAATATTCTTTACCGAAAGCTAGTTGAGCTCACCCTTTTCCTTTTTGTTCCATTTTTCTCTGTGGAGGTAGAATATAAATGAAGATGCAGCCGGGGTATGGAATGAAGGTTTTTAGAAAGGATTGTTTAGTAGTCCTCACCATTTTTGTAAAATAATGTATCAATAAATGTGATGAGGATTTATTTGAGTATAGATATTGTCTAGAAGATAATATTTGTATTTAAACTCTCACGCTTTTTCATTGTTGTAATAATAAAGTTGTAGTTGTTTCGTACTATGTATTTGGCGACTTAGAATGGGTGTGTGTATACCTATTTTGGGGGCGCCACAGGTTGGTATCGAGAGCTTAGGATATGATCTCCTGGCGGAGAATCGGGAATAGAAGAGAGGGAGAGACGAGTAAATCCTTCGCTAAGTGTGTCCTACCCAAGCTTATTTGTTAGTTGGTCAAGATATAGGATATTATGTGATTTGTTAATTTATTTAATTAACCCTTGTTTTATGATAGTTTTTTTTAGAACGGTCACGGTAACGTTAACAATGGAGTGAATGAGATCGTGGAGACACCTAATCGCCAACCGTGATAATGTGATGTCAAAGTAAGAAGGAATTAGAGATATCCATGTGGTGAGTGAAGAATTGATAGTCGCAGACCGAGATAATCGCAGAGGTAACGGTGAGAGTGAGGAAGAAGATGAAGAAGAGGTATTCAAGAGAGTTTATTAGAGGTATTTTATGATCGAAATATAGAATCGCAAAATCGTATTCATGAGTTAAGAAGAAAGCTAAAGAATTGCGAGAAAATGTGGAGCAAAAGGATGCAACGATTCAAGCTCAGGTTACCCGACACGTGATGCTTGAATGTAAGCACTCTTTCGCGCGTAGTATAAGATGATAAAGTCGAATCGAATGAAAGAAGAAATAATCGAACGAGTGAGAATGAGTGATGCATGGGTAAAAGTCGCATCGACTCGTTGATATTATGGAAAGAGATGTCCAATCTAAAAGAGAAGATTTAACGATGACGGAAGACGTTCGGCAGAAGAACATCAAGACCATCAACAAATTCTGGGGAAGAGAACGATCGCCGCTAGATGCTATGAGATGTGGAGAGGAGGGACATATAAGGTCAAACTGCTCAAAGCCTTCCAAGGTATGCTATAATTGTGGAAAGAAGGACATATCGCCGAGATCAGCACGATATCGAAACCCATTCAATGAGAATGGTGACTCAAAAGGATGTCCCGTAAAAGTCAAAGTCAACGGTTTTCGGAAGGCGTTTTTGTCGCGACCGGCCAAAACCGAGGAACCCGAACGGTTAAGACGGGTTAGTTAATTATAAATTCTTGCGAAGTTTATACCTTACTAGATACCGATTCTACCCATTCTTTTATCTCTTTCTTCATACCAACGTTTGAACTTGACTACGGAGAAATTAGACTTTGACCTATTTATGGAGAATCCGTTAGAGAAACTTTCATTACATCGTTGTTTAGAAATCTTGTTTGATTCAAGTTAGCACTATCACATTACTCGTTAACCTTATTTCTATAGAGATATTTGCTTTTGATGTGATTTTAAGGTTAACTACTCATCATGCCAAATTGATTGCTTTTGTAAGGTTGTTAGTTTTCATATTCCTAAGCAACCCGTTATTCAATTCAAGCAATCAAACCATTGTAATCAAATATTTTCATATCAAGCCATGAAGTCATTCGCTTATTACGGATGTCAAATTTTCTTAGTCCATGTTATGGATTTGAATAAAGACACGCCGATTTGAATAATATTCTGTTGTTATTGATTTTCCCGACGTATTTCTGAAGAATTTCTCGCTTACTCCCAAAGCCTCGATATTAAATTTTGTATCGACTTTGAACCCAGACATAAAACTCATTTCTAAAATCTCACATCGAATGGCTCCTATTGAACTTCGTGAGTTAAAAATTCAACTATAGAATTTGGTACCGAGCCTTTATCTTGTGACTTCCTTTGTGGAACGCACCGAAGCCGCACTTCTCTGTAGGGACGCCATATTCGATGCGATAGTAAATCGATAGGTGTCATTGTGACGCTTATCCAAGATTGGGATATGAGTCACGATTGAGAGCAACCTAAGTCAGTAATCGAAATACGTAGCTTTTTAGGCTTAGTTGGTTATTATCGGAGATTCGTTGAAGGAAATTCTCGAATCGCTATTCCATTAACGTAGCTAACTCGTAGAGATACAAAATTCGAATGGAGCAAGGAATGTGGGAAGAGCTTCAAGAACTCAAGAGGAGACTCATTTCAAAGACATGTTCTCGACCATGCCATCCCGAAAAAAGCGAACGTGGTAGCCGACGTGTTGAGTAGAAGATCGATATAAGTACGAGTACGATATTGTCAAAGACTAATTTCGTATAATTTACAAATAATAGAGATGGAGATGAAAACTCTAGGTACCCACGTGATGATATACTGATGACGTGATGATATACGAGTATAATCGACTTTAATCGATAAAGTTAAAGTTTATTCAAGCTACACACCGGAGTGATGAATTTGAAGAAGGAGGTGCAAGAAGTTGTTATTTTAAAAGCGAGAATCGGTGAGGTGAGGAAAGCTCAAACCTTCGATTTATTAATCCATTTGAAATTCTCGATCGAATAGGAACCGTGGCTATAGACTAATTTTTACCACCAAGTATGACGCGTGTTCATAATGTTTTTCACGATCGATGTTACGTAAATATGTGGACGATTCAAACACGTCATTGAGTTAGAACAGGACGAGATAAGCGGAAGACTTAACGCATGACGAGGAGGTACCGTCAAGATTTTGTAGAGGAAAGAACATGACCTATGTCATCGAGGTTATACCATAAGTTAAAGTTTTGTGGAGAAACCATGTTATTGAAGAAATGACAGGAGTTGGAAACGAAAATGAAAGCGAGGTATCTTTACCTTTTCAAACACTGTGTACGCACGTCAATTTCGAGGACCTAAATTTCATAAGGAGGGAGGTTGTAAGACCCGAAATTTTTTAAATAAAAAGGAATTTCCTTTATTTATTATCTTGAAATAGTAAGGGTTGATTTGATTAATGTGGATAGTTAAGGGTTAAATACGCAAATATTTCAAAATAAGCAAGTGGTTATAAAATATTCATTTTTGTCTGGGAATATTCGTTTGGTCATGGAATATTCGCATCGCTTTGTGGGGAATATCGCATTAAATTTCGGTAGCATGACCGTATGGGTCCCATAACGGAAAGCGATTGGATGAGGAAAACGACAAAGTTTGGGTGGTTATAAATAACGGCGTAGTTATTCTGAATTAAGATCAGTAGTTATTCTGAATTAAGACCGTTGGAATACTTTTGGTGGTTAAAATATGAATACGCGTGGTCGCACAAAGAAGACACCTGCAGTATTGCACTGCAGATTGTTGAATTATTGATCCTTACGTAAGATGGCACTACTCAATAATTTTCACAAGAGTTATCGCTCAATATTTTATTTTATTGATTCAATAATTTGCGTTGATATTTTATATTATTGTTGTTCAATAATTGTCATCGCACAATATTTCCCATTATCGGATCAATAATTCATATTATTTGAATAATATTATTAGATAACATTATTGGCAATGTCTAGAAAGTTCTGGCTAAGGAGAGGTTTGGTCACCTAATTGCGCGCCAGTAGAGAGAAATCCTTATGGGAAAGCCCCCTCTTTCCGGGAACGGCCCTGGTTGTCATAATTGTGATTCTGTAATATTATTTGTGAATAATTAATTATTGATTCATTTGATAAAGAAATATTTATTTTATATGAATATAAATGATGGATTTATTTATGTGGTTATTAATGAAGGAATTAATGCTGAGATGTTTTATTTTGTCGGATTGGAGGTATTAATAGATCAAATCGGTGTTATTATAGCTTTATTGTGTGAGTTATAATATTTAATCCGACCGTTGGATCGTTGTAATTTTTGGATATGTTATACATATATAAGTTGAGTATATGTCCACAAATTTTGAACCGTTAAAAATGAACGAATGATTTGTTATAAATTTTGAGAGGTGTTTGATTCGGAAAGTAGGGTTATAATTGATTTTGGTGGAAAATTCTAGAATTGAGTGGGCCCCACTTGTGGTTGGTGAAAAAATGTGCTGAATTTTATTTCAAATGTGGTGGGTGGCAATAGTAGCGAGTAAAGCCATCGTGTAAAGAGTCAAGTCCGCTTTTACGGCTAACATTTTCCTATAAATAGAGGGCTAAGTTAGAATTGAAAATCACACCGTAAACAAAGTTTTCTCTTTCTCTCTATATTATCGAGCGTATTTTGTGAGTATTTAGATACTTTGAGAGTTGTTGTTTCAAGACAAGTTTCATTCAAAGATCACTTCCGACCTTTCCTTAGAAGCAATCGATTCTTTGAGGTAAGGGATGTTATTTTCTTCTCAAATGATATTAATTCTTCAATATCATTATCTTTGAAATATTGGTTGGTACTTTTTATCAAATTTGGAACTTTTTCATGTCTGGGGTTACTATTCACGAAGTTACTATTCACGAGTTACTATTCACGAGTTACTATTCACCAGTACTATTCATGAAGCGTGAAAATGTTTTTTATGGAATTTCTATCTTTTGGTGTCTGAGTTCTTATTCACGATACTAAGACTATTCACGTATACCTGACTATTCACTTTCCGCGAATAAGACTATTCAATTAGAAAAATGAAAATTTTTCTTTTCGTCTAAAATATCTATTCGGATACTAGCTTTGATTGTATCCATGTTTTGATCATTCTTGAATTTTACTTCACTATGATTATTTTTGAGGTATTGTTGGACATGGATAAAACAAAGTACGAATCCTTAATCCTTAATCCTTGTCATTTTGTTTCAATTGGATTCGTTCTTTAAAAATATTTTTCATCATCCTCGACCTTAAATGATGATATTATTGAATATCTTTGGCCCGTAGTGCAAAGATGAATGATTTCTCAAGAATATCTTTGGCTCAGTAGTGCAAAGATGAGCAGTGTTTAAATGAACATGACCGATCGATGAATATCTTTGGCCTTTAGTGCAAAGATGAGCAGTGTTGAGATGAACATGACCGATTGATGAATATCTTTGGCTCAGTAGTGCAAAGATGAATATTTGATTCCAGATGTATATTGATTGATGTTACAGGATAAAAGATGAGCGATGAACTTTTAAATTCATAGATTATAGTAGATTTCATTCTCTACGTAACTCTTCTATGAATTATTATTTCACCATGAATATTGATCCGAAACTTGTTGTCTATTGTATTCTATCGATTTTTCCTCGTTGGAGACTAACGATAATTTGTTGTATATTATCTTAGTCATAACATTCTTTTACCGGGCTAGTTGAGCTCACCCTTTTCCTTGTTGTTCCATTTTTCTTCTCGGGAGGCGAGAATGTAGCGAAGTACTAGTCTGGGGTATGGAATGAAGGTTCTAGAGAGAGTTGTTTAGTAGTCCTCACCATTATTGTAAAATAATGTATCAATAAATGTGATGAGGATTTATTTGAGTATAAATATTGTCAGAAGATAATATTTGTATTTAAACTCACGATTTTATTGTTGTGATAATAAAGTTGTAGTTGTTTCTGTACCATGTATTTGGCGACTCAGAATGGGTGTTGTGTATACCTATTTTGGGGGCGTCACATATACAACAAATAGAAAGTAATTACAAGAAAAGTGCATCAACTAAATAATTACAAAAAGAGTGTAATTAGGACTCATATTACAAAAATAGTACAATTCATATTAATAAAGAAACCTAAAATCAAGGATAACTAATAATTCAAATTCAAATCTTGTCTCTAACAACAATTTCAAATCCATATTTCAAAATTCAAATCAAAATGAGAAAATTAAAAATAAAAAATTATGAAGGAGCTAATGTTCATCATCCTCTCTCTCGCCGCCATCGCCGCCGCCTCATCGCCGCATCGCCGTCCGCCGCCAATTTGAGTTCTTATTACGAATTTCTTTTGACGATTTGGTTACCTTTATACGAATTTTGACTAGTAACTGCATCACATTTAAAATAAAATTGGTAATCAAATAAAACTAAATTTGTTACCTTATCAAATGGTTTGGTAACCAACTATATGAAATTTGGTTACCAACTGCATCACATTCAAAATAAATTAGTAACCTAATAAAACTAAATTGGTTACCTTATCGGAAGGTTTAGTAACCAACTGCATAAATTTTAGTTACCAACTGCATCACATTCAAAATATATTAGTAAACTAATATGTGAGACCCCAGATTTTATCAATAAAGATTTAAATTTTGTCAAAATAATTTTTTAATATTATGGTGTGAATTTGAGATAATATTATAGTTGTGGGTAGTATTTATAAATTTTGCAAAGTATGCAAGTGGTTATATTATATTCGATTGGTCTGGGAATATTAGGTTTAGCAGGAATATTCGTAACTACTCAATCATTGGTGGACCCTATTAATGTAATTATTATCGGATCGAGAAAACGACAAAAATATTTTATTGAAATAACGGCGGAAGTTTTCTAGTGGTTTCTTTGTTGAACTACTCCGGTAGTAAAAAAGTGATAAATAATAAGTGTGGTTGCATAAGTAGACACTTGCAGTATTGATTATTGACGCTTTATGTGAGAAGTCACTCGGTTTGATTCCATTATTATCGATTAATAATATGAATTATTATAGCGATAATGACGTTTTGTTTTATTCAGTATTATTAACGTAATAAAAGCGAAACATCTTTTATATAAAATAGAATACTTTATTAAAGTTATTACATAAATAGAATATATTATATTTTATTACGCATAGTGTTGCGTAGTGTTTTTGCATAGTGTTTTCAGATAGTATTGTATAGTGTTTGCAGATAGTAAAATGTTTTTATATAAATAGAATATATTATATTTTATTTAAAAGATTTTTCTTTAAATATGAATTAATCGATTAAAAGTAAATCAATACGGGACCGTTCATGGATTAATTCTTATGCATTCCATTTTCCTATAAATAGAAGCTCATTCCTTCATTATTTTCTTACAGAATTCATTGAAACTCTAGAGAGAAATTATAGAGAGAAGTTATATAGAGAAAATTATAGAAAGAAGAAGAGTATTCGCTACTTCACTACTTCTATATTAGGTTCTTTTACGGTAAGGGTGTTATTCTTTCTTCTTGAAGAGAACTTACATTATTCCATTCACTATTATTACATTGAATAACTTTTGTAAAAGTGGCATACCCTATACATAACCTTGTATACATGGCATACCCTATACTTGGTGAAATCCTTATGTTATTCCATTGCTTATTATTACATTGGAATAACTCGTATACTGTGATTTACCCTATACTTGGTGACATTCTTCTATTATTACATTGGAACATCACATGTCGTGTGTTTTACACGGGACTGGTTCCGCTTTTTATTATTACATTGGAACATCCATATCATGTTTTTTACAGGACTGGTTAAAATCTTTATCATTCGTTGGAATATCCTATCTGTGTGTTTTACACCGGATCCGGTTCCATCTTTATTATTCTGTTGGAACATCCCGCTTCCGATTGTGAATTTCACGACACATTTGGTTTATTATTATTATTCTGTTGGAATAACTTTTGTCATCGCGCCAAGTACCGCATGCGTGGTGATTTCTTTTGTTATTCCATTCTTTATTATACCCAAATAAGTTAAAACTTTGACTTTATACTCCATGAAATTAGTAGAATATCCTTGATATTTTGCGTTTCATCAAAGATCTTTCACGGAAATATCTTGAATTTTACTCTCTGGCTAAAAAGTATTATGTTGACAATTTGGACGTTAATAATTCATGGATTAAATAATTCTTGAACTTGTTTTATTGAATTATTATGTCATTGTCATCATCCCTCATGTTATATTATGTTATCTTTGGCTTACGTGCATAGATGAACTTAGTATGATTATGACCGAGGATCATTCTAAGTATAATCATGACTTGATATAAATGATGTGACAAAAGTCCTCAGTGGCACGAATGCGTTGATGGATAGTTTTTGGTATGATTATGACGAGGGGTGATTCGGTATAGTCGTGACCATTGATAATTTGATGAAAATCCTGATGGCGTGGTATGCGGGGATGATTAGATGTGGTGGTTTATTTATTAAGTCGAGTCTCGTGATAAAAATTGATGAAAACCTTTTAAAACCTAAAAGATAGTAGACTTTATTCTCTACTTGACTCTTTTAATGGATTGCTTATTCATTGCAGATTAAACCCGGTTGTCTATTGTATTTTATCGGTTTAACACTTTGTTGAAGGCTAATGATAATTTATACGCATTATCTTAGTCATAATATTTCTTCTTGGGCTAGTTGAGCTCACCCTTTCTTTCATTGTTCTCTTGTGAAATGAGAACATATTTGGACTAGTCTGGGAAGCAAGTAATGGTCCGGAGGATAGCATTAGTAGTCCTCACTATTACGTGAAATAGTGTGATAATAGTTGTAATGAGGACTCCTTTTGAGTTTGTATAATATCTAGTAGACAATATTTGTATTCAAACTCACGTTTATGTCGTATTATTGTACACGCAGTTAGGTTAGTAAGTTGTATTTGAATTTATGTACCATGTAAGTGGCGACCCAAGATGGGTGACGTATACCTAATTTTGGGGCGCCATGGTTGGTATATCGAGCTTAGGATATGATCCTGGCTAAGATGCGTGAGATAAGAACTAGGAGGGAGAGGCGGGAATTCCTTCGCTAGTATGACCTACCTAAGTTTATTTGGTATTTGATTGGTCGGTCGAGAATATAGGGATAATTTGTTAAATGTCAATTAACCCTTGTTTTGTGTGAGTGTTTGAGAATGGCATCCGAAAATCTTTGAGATAAGCAATGAAGCACATGAGAGTGTTGATTCGGATTCAAACAAAAGGTAACGACCAACAACACGATAATAATCATATTGGTGGCAACGGCTATCGTAACAATGATAACCATCGTGGGGAAATTATCATGCTAAGAATGGTAACCACTTGATTGGTAATCATGGCAAAGATAATAAGTGGAAATTTCAAGAAGAGAAGGTCATTTAGCTCGATTTTGTCGTATAGTGAAGTCAAGTCCAGCTGGGATAGTGGCACCAAAGGCTGTCCCAGACAAACCAAAGTCGGTAGTTTAAGAGAGAGCGTTTTTTTTCTCGTGACGAGGAAGCTGAATAAGATTATCACGGGTAAGTAATCATAAGCTCTTGCGAAGTCTATATACCGTGTTAGATACCGATTCTACCCACTCTTTTATTTCACCTAGTTGCGTTCAACGTTTAAATTTGACTCAGGAGAATTTAGACTTTGACTTATTAGTTGAAACTTCGTTAGTAGGAGCCTTCGTTATCGCTTACTTATTTTTAAATCTTGTTTGATTCAAATAAACACTTTCACGTTTACTGTCGATCTTATCTTTTTGAAAATACTTGCCTTTGATGTGATTTTAGGAATCAATTGGTTAACTACTCATCATGCTTTTCGTAAGGTTGTTAGCTTTTATATTCATAACCAACCCGTTATACTGAATTCAAAGTAACCAAACCCTAAAGTTAATCAACGTTATATCAAGCCATAAGTAAAGAGCCCGATCCTTTCGTTGTTGACTTCCTTGTGTGGAATGCACAAAGCCGGGCTTTCGTGAGACGACATCGTGAATGAAGATGGCAAGTTTATAGGTATCATTGTGAGGTCTTTATCTAGGTTAAGGATAGAAGTCACAGTTCAGATCAATGTGACGTCTTATCCAAGTCTTGGATGAGAGTAATGAGTTTTGAATGATATTTCTATCATTAATAAATTTCTTGACGTATTCTTGAAGATTTCTAGCCTACCCTAGGCGTGAAATCGAATTTTGTATTGACCCCAAAGATAAAAACCCATTTCTTAAACCCTCAAATATTTCTTCAACTAAAAGGATCATTTACGTGGATTATGATGAAAGTCATAATAAAAGTATAGAACTAATAAAAATCATGGGTATATGAAGTATTAGTAAGTTTTATGATGAGTTATGTTGGTTAGTATGTGAAAACATGAAAGTTTCTTAGAAATCACAAAGAGTTGAAAATCGATTTTAGTGAAAAGCGTAACATGAAATTCAATTGACAATATCTCCTGTTATATTTTGAATTTTTGAATGTGGTCAAGTCCTAGAGTTAGATCTATGAGTTACCTAACTAATCCAAGTGGAATTACTGGAAAAGGTGTTGTAGATTTTTGTGTGGACTGATTTTAGCAAAGGAGTGCAAAGCTGCAAAAACAGAAAAAGCTTCTGCCATGATTTTAGAGAGGCTGTTTCGGCCACTTAAATTATGAGAAAAATTCTGGCCTTTTGGGACATGAAAGTATATGGTATAAAGTACCTCCTGTCCAAAAATGAGCTCATTCTGACTTAAAATGAGCAAGTTATGACTATTTCAATATTTAGGTTTTCCGAAAAAACGCGCTATAACCGGAGTTCTATAACTCCGATGACCATAAAATTTAAACTGGAAGCTCACGTTAACATGTGTAAGGTCCTGCCAAGATTTGGGAATTTTTGGAGTTAAACTTGAGGTAGCTAATTTCTTAAGGAATTAAGTGGAAATTGATTTTTAAAAAATAGTAAATGAATTTTAAAAATTCGAGAAAAATATATTTTCATTATGGGACTATATTATGCTAAATCCCAGAAAAGAAATATTTTTAGGGCTGATTTGGTATTTTTCATGAAAATAGTTTAATTCTGAACATATGAGTTAAATATGTTATGTGAAGTAACAAAGTTGAAAATAGGATTTTATGGCTAGAGAATCCTATATAGAGTATATGCATATTTTTGATGAGGATTTGATAATTGGTGATGATATCTTATGAGTATGGCATTTTGAATGATTAAATGCATTATATGGTAAAGCGTAAACAATTGAGATAAATTGTTTATAAATTTAAAAAGTGATTAAAATATTGTTATAATATTAATGATATTAGATTATGAGATTATTAAGTGATTGATAACATGGGGATATTCTTGAATTCGGATAAATTATATTATAAATGTTTAATATTTATCCTTTATCTCATTTGATTGATTCTTTATATCATTATCCTCGTGTTTATATTATGTTGAAAGTCATACCGCTTTACGTGCATAGATGGACTTGGTATGATTATGACTGAGGATTGTTGGTATAATCATAACCGTAATTGAAAACACAATTATCTTTGGTAGTAGTGCATGGATAATTTGTGGTCGTGATCTTAATAAATATCCTTGGCACGTAGTGCGGGGATGATTCGATGATGTGGATTAATTATTGAAATTTGAGTCGTGAATGAAATATTAATTCATGGATGTGTTCAAAGTCATCGTGGCTTACGTGCATAGATGGACTTGGTATGATTATGACCGAGGATTGTTGGGGTATAATCATAATAGTAATTGAAAACACAATTATCTTTGGCCGTAGTGCATGGATAATTTGTGGTCGTGATCTTAATGAATATCCTTGGCTTTTGTAGTGCGGGGATGATTCGATGATGTGGATTAATTATTGAGTGAGTCTCAAAGAATGAAATATTAATTCATGGATGTGTTCAAAGTCATACGTGGCTTACGTGCATAGATGGACTTGGTATGATTATGACTGTGGGTTGTTCGGTATAATCATAATCAGTAATTGAAAACACAATTATCTTTGGCCGTAGTGCATGGATAATTTGTGGTCGTGATCTTAATGAATATCCTTGGCACGTAGTGCGGGGATGATTCGATGATGTGGATTAATTATTGAAGTTTGAGTCTCAAAGAATGAAATATTAATTCATGGATGCGTTCAAAGTCATACGTGGCTTACGTGCGCATAGATGGACTTGGTATGATTATGATGAGAGTGGATTGTTCGGTATAATCATAATCAGATTGAAAACACGAATATCCTTAGCCAAGAAGTGCATGGATAATTCGTGGTCGTGATACTTATTAAGTCGAGTCTCGATATTATTGGTTTTACATCTTTGGCACGTAGTGCAAAGATGAATTGTTAATAAATATCTTTGGGCTGTAGTGCAAAGATGAATTGTTAATGAATATCTTTGGTAGGATTGCAAAAAAATGAATTTAATGTTTTCAACGATAAAGGTATTCAAGGTATCCCGACCTCTTTATCATATCAGTGCGTACGCACCCCTAATTTCGAGGGCGAAATTCCATAAGGAGGGAGATTGTGAGACCCAGATTTTATCAATAAAGATTTAAATTTTGTCAAAATAATTTTTTAATATTATGGTATGAATTTGAGATAATATTATAGTTGTGGGTAGTATTTATAAATTTTGCAAAGTATGCAAGTGGTTATATTATATTCGATTGGTGGGAATATTAGGTTTAGCGAGGAATATTAAATACAACTACTCAATCATTGGTGGACCCTAATGTAATTATTGTCGGATTGAGAAAACGACAAAAATATTTTATTGAAATAACGGCGGAAGTTTTACCGTAGTTCTTGTTGAACTACTCGGTAGTAAAAGTACGATAATAAGTGTGGTTGCATAGTAGCGCGGTATTGATTATTGATGCTTATGTGAGAAGTCACTTTCGGTTTGATTCCATTATTGTCGATTAATAATATGAATTATTATAGCGATAATGACGTTTTGTTTTATTCAGTATTATTAACGTAATAAAAGCGAAACATCTTTTATATAAAATAGAATACTTTATTAAAGTTATTCTATAAATAGAATATATTATATTTTATTATGCATAGTGTTGCGTAGTGTTTTGCATAGTGTTTTGCATAGTATTGTATAGTGTTTGCATAGTAAAATGTTTTTATATAAATAGAATATATTATATTTTATTTAAAAGATTTTTCTTTAAATATGGACCGTCCGATTAAAGTAAATCAATCTGGACCGTTCATGGATTAATTCTTATGCATTCCATTTTCCTATAAATAGAAGCTCATTCCTTCATTATTTTCTTTACTTAATTCATTGAAACTCTGTAGAGAGAAATTATAGAGAGAAGCTATAGAGAGAAAATTATAGAAAAAGAAGAAGAGTATTCTCGCTACTTCACTACTTCTATATTCAGTTCTTTTACGGTGAGGGTGTTATTCTTTCTTCTTGAAGAAGAACTTCATTATTCCATTCACTATTATTACATTGGAATAACTTTGTAAAAGTGGCATACCCTATACATAACTTTGTATCTGTGGCATACCTATACTTGGTGAAATCCTTATGTTATTCCATTGCTTATTATTACATTGGAATAACTTTTGTATCTGTGGTTTACCCTATACTTGGTGACATTCTTCTATTATTACATTGGAACATCCACATGCATGTGTTTTACAGGACACGGTTCCGCTTTTTATTATTCATTGGAACATCCATGCATGTGTTTTACACCGGACTGGTTAAAATCTTTATCATTCTCATTGGAATATCCTATCTCGTGTGTTTTACACACGGATCCGGTTCCATCTTTATTATTACATTGGAACATCCTGCCGGTGTGAATTTCACCGACACGGTTCCGTTATTATTATTACATTGGAATAACTTTGTCTGGCAATCCGCATGCGTGGTGATTTCTTTTGTTATTCCATTCTTTATTATACCCGGTTGGTTAAAACTTTGACTTCTATACTCCATGAAATTAGTAGAATATCCTTGATATTTCATGCGTTTCATCCGATATCTTTCACGGAAATATCTTGAATTTTACTCTACTGAAAACGATATTATGTTGACAATTTGGACGTTAATAATTCATGGATTAAATAATTCTTGAACTTGTTTTATTGAATTATTATGTCATTGTCATCATCCTCATGTTATATTATGTTATCTTTGGCTTACGTGCGTAGATAGATGAACTTAGTATGATTATATGACTGGGGATCATTCGGTATAATCATGACTTGATATAAATGATGTGACAAAAGTCCTCGGTGGCTGTAATGCAAATTGATGGATAGTTTTTGGTATGATTATGACCGGGGTGATTCGGTATAGTCATGACCATTGATAATTTGATGAAAATCCTTTGGTAGTAATACAGGGATGATTAGATGTGGTGGTTTATTTATTGTCGAGTCTCGTGATAAAAATTGATGAAAACCTTTTAAAACCTAAAAGATAGTAGACTTTATTCTCTCTTGACTCTTTTAATGGATTGCTTATTAAGCTGCAGATTAAAACCGGTTATCTATTGTATTTTATCGGTTTAACATTGTGAAGGCTAATGATAATTTATTCGCATTATCTTAGTCATAATATTTCTTCTTGGGCTAGTTGAGCTCACCCTTTTCTTTCATTGTTTCTTCGTGAAATGAGAACATAAATTTGGGACGAGTCGGGGAACGAAGTAATGGTCCGGAGGATAAGATTAGTAGTCCTCACTATTCGTGAAATAGTGTGATAATAGTTGTAATGAGGACTCCTTTTGAGTTTGTATAATATCTAGTAGACAATATTTGTATTCAAACTCACAGATTTATGTCGTATTATTATATGCTACAGTTAGGTTAGTAAGTTGTATTTGAATTTATGTACCATGTAAGTGGCGACCCAAGATGGGTGACGTATACCTAATTTTTGGGGCGTCACATAATAAAACCGAATTGGTTACCTTATCAAATGATTTGGTAACCAACTACATGAAGTTTGATTACCAAACCGCATCACATCCAAAATAAATTAGTAACCTAATAAAAGCTGAATTAGTTACCTTATCGGAAGATTTAATTCACGGTGAAAATAAAGAATGGAGGTGGCGGTGGGAGGCGGAGGATCGAGGAGAGGAGGGGGGAGGAGGAGGGTGGGGCGTGGGGTGTGGGGAGAGGAGGTGGAGGAGAAAGGCGGGAAGAGGGGAGGAGAAAGAGGAGGCGTGAGGAAGTGGATGCGGGAGGAAGGGAGGCGGAGGAGGGGAGGCGGGGTCAAGGAGGAGGAGGGGGAAGGCAAAGGGAGAGGGAGAGGAGAGGAGAGGAAGGGAAGGGGAAGGGAAGGGAAGGGGAAGGGGAAGGGGAGGGGGGAGGGGGGAGGGGGGGGGGCGGGGGGGTGGGAGGGGGGGGGCGGTGGTAGGAGGAGAAAGGAAAGGAGGAGAGGAGGGGGTGGGGAGGAGTGGCGGGAGGCGGGAGGAGGAGGAGGGGAGGCGGAGGGTGGGGAGGGGTTGGACAGGAGGAAGAGGAGGAGGCGGAGGGAGGGAGGAGAAGAAGAAGGGAAACAGAAATGGAGTGGGAGAAAATCGTGGGAGAGATGGGGAGAAAATTGTGGGAGAGATGGTGGAGAAAATCGTGTGCATAATTAAAGGGATTACACTCTTTTTGTAATTATGTATTGTATTTGCATTAATTATGTAAATATTTAATGAGTGCACTTTTTTTGTATTATTTTATTAAAATGTACTATTATATGTAATTGTTATTTTAAAAAATGCGGCCAAAGCCCGAGTTTTGGCGGGCGATTTTGGGCCCGTTTGCCAAGTTTAAGTGTGAGACTTGAAATTAGGAAAAGCTAGAAAAAGAAAGGGAGCACTATTTCCATATATGTTTTTGTTATTTCTACATGATTCCTTGTGGAACCCATATGTGGAAATGTCAAAAATACACGTAGAAATATCAATTTCCAAAAAAAATGTTTTTCTCATTTTTAAAATAAGCAACAGATAGAATTTATATTACAACCATAAAGACTAATGTTTATAACTTTTGACTTTGAAAGTGTTTCTATAGGGCAACTTATTCAAGACATTGAGTAAATACGTACTAATGGTAAGCTCCGTACTATTAGAACTTTAAAAAATATAAAAAGAAAGATTATGAAGTAAATATATTTTTATTTAATTGGTAAAATCGTCTTACAATACCATCAAATTTTATGAAAATCAGACTTATGAAAATAAAATTTTATTGGTAATACTGTCTTACAATACCACTCCGTCAACATCTCGTTTCTTCATGCCATATTCCCCTCATTATTAATCAATTATTTAAATAAAAGTACAAACATGATTTTACAAATTTTTAATTTAACTTTTTCTTTCCTATTTTAATTAGTATAACTACTATCCAAATTTATAACAAATATAAATCTAGATAAATATATGTACTACCTAAATTTATAACAATTAAATACTATATATCCAAATTTATTATATAGTAGATTTAATAACTTTTAAGTTTCATTTATAACAATTAAATATTCACTACCCAAATTTATAATACCAACTAAACTTTTAAGCATATTATATAGCAGATTTAAAAACATTTTAAGTTTTATTCTTAAAATTAACAACATATATTTATTTATATTAATAGGGGTTCATGAAACGATCTATATATTAAGTATATTATATAGTAGATTAAAAATTTTATTACTAAAACTAACAACATGGGGATGTAGAATACTCATTTCATTGTGTTCTCCAACTACTTTGAGTAAAAAATAAAAGTTAATAATTCACCCTGCATGTTTAATTGGCCACTCATCTTATTCTTGTATTTCATCTGAAAATATATGGTATTTATGACTTCTTACTAAAAATGGACAATTACCATATTACATATTAAATTCTGTGAAACTATATAATGTAAAATCTTATTATATTATAAAATATTAATTTTTTGTTACTTATTTTGGTCATGTTTTAATATTATAATTGTTAATGCCAAAATCTGTCCGCTTGCCAAATCACCAAACAACGAATTTAAATTTGCACAGTAAATAAAAAAACACACCAAAAAACTTGACAACTTCCGGTGTAAGAATTAGTATAAGCCATAAATGTTAACAGTGGAGGTATTTAATTGTTCTAGTGAATAAGAGTAATAAAGTGTGTGCACCTTGAACTTGGATTATGGTGACGTCGTATTTATTATTTAATCGCACCACCTCAATTTACCACGCCTGTTCCTCCATTAGAATAGGAGTCCTATGGAGAAGCTCTTTATAACAAGTCACATATAAAAAGTCAAATTAGACGAGAGAATCATAAGTCAACTCAGACGATAACTCTTTCAGAATATCAAACTACGTGACATAAGTCCCCCGAATCTCTTGTACTCATCAAATCACACCCCAACAATAATTAGCACTAATACATTTCTTTGTCTTTTTCTTTACTTTGGTTGGTAGCTGTTGTTATATATGTTTCTTTTTCATTTTGTTTTTTATTTATTTAAGACAATAGTTCTTTTGAAAGATCATTACATAATTCATTTTCCATGATTTTATTTTGCTCCAAAAAAAAAAACCATATCATTTTCAAGTCTTCATGCCTAACGTCTACCATGCAAATTAACCCATTTTTTTACAAAAAGAAAATTAAGTAATAGGAATTAATGAAGTCTCGTTCAGATTTAATTGTGAGAAAGAGAAACATATATATCATTTTTATTATGTCACGTCTGCTCTGCCACATTCAATATGGATTTATCCGACTGAAATTTTAATCGAATACAAACAATTCTTCTTGATCGGAGTTAAGTAAGTAAGATGCATTAATGTTAAGCTGTGTATTTACGGCCACTTCCCAACAGTCCACTCAGGCAGGCTAGCAGCTAGCTTATTATATATATATATATATATATATTCTTGTATTGAGGACACGAGGTTGAGCTCCTAAGTTTCGTCTTCTGTCTTCCATGTTACTACCGTACGTATTTCTGATAAGCCGATGGAGGATATATATACTGCTACAACAACTATAAGGATCCTATTGAGTCGTCGGTATAATCAATATATATATATATATATATATATATATATATATATATATATATATATACAAGACAAACAATAGATCGAGTTAATTACATGCATATATAATAATATTTCAGTCTAAGATCGATCCAAGTTATCAACTACTTTTTCGTAATTGAACTTAAATTTGTCTAAGGTCCAATAATATTTAATATTTGATCTTCTTATTGCAAATTAATCACAATTTGTCTAGCTATATATATTATCAAGCAGTAGTGTAAAATCAAATTAACATGCAATAATTTTGCTATATATATATATATATATATATATATATATATATATTATAATTAATTATAGGTAGGTAGAAGGGGGCAGATAATTAATTAGGGGTCCTTGAGTTTAGAGTGATCGGGTGGAGAATCGATAATTGCAGAAGAGAATGAACATTGGCAACCAGCTGTTTCATTCGTCGTCTCATCTAGCAGCTGGTAATTGTAAACCATTGGGTTTTCCTTTGATCAGCAACTACTGGTTTCAGCCCCTGCACAAATTAAATAATGTACGTAGATCATATCAATTAATTACTATTTCTTTAGAGCAATTTTAGCTAATTAATTAAGCATAGAATTCATCAACTGCACCTCTACAAAAATATTTGAGGCCTCATTTGCTTCCTTGTTTACAACTATATCAACAGCAACTTCCTGCATGCATCATGCATCAATACAAAATCTAAATACATACATACATAATTGTAACCAAAGGTATATACGTACCCTGGCATGGTTGAGTAGGCCTTGGTTTAAGGTCTTAGGTTCCATTTCAATGGAGCAGCAGAAGTTAGCCATGGACGAATACGTACAGCCAGCACCAAAATCAGCGGAGATCGAGTGAGTTTTGTACATTTATCGGAAATTCACGGGCTCCGATCCTCCGTTGAAAAAATGTAAATATATTTAAGTTTCTTCATTCACATCTCGTGCATCCCTCCCCCAACTTATATGAATATTCACTTTTTAACACCATACTAATTAATTAACTTCACGGGACTAGTACCTTCCATCTTCAATTATTTGGTTGAGGAGATCAATGACCTATATATGTATATAAGGCACTGTTCGCCTAACCCTAAATTAACAAGTAATAAATCTCCCACATTCTGCATAACTACGGGTGTGGTTATATATGTAACACTCTAAACTCAACACTAATAATTTCAATATATTAACACTACAAGAAAAAGGTCTATCAATGATCAGCAATGATCGTGATCGCATTATCGGTGATCATTGATATTAATCACAATGACCGTCATCTGCGTGCAATCAAACGTAAACTAGTCACTAATGCTTTACTTAATGATAGCATCGCGTCATTTGATCAATCGCTAAGTATAAATTTGCCACCAAAATTTTAATTTGGAAATGTTGGCGCCAATTTTTTGTGCGACCACTTGAAATCGTGACGCGTCGCGATTCATTTGATAAATCCATGTCATTAAAAGTCGTGACCGCATGCGGATCGCGAGATATGATCATTGATCAAACTAAATGAATTCAAGACTAACCGGTTATTTCGACACGAACACGGAAGAGAAAAAAAAAGAAGGAGGAGAAAAGAGAGAAGAGGAGAAAGGGGAGAAGAGAAGAAGGAGAAGCGGTTTTGTTCATTCTTCTTCAAATTAGAGACTAATTGTAGAGGTAAAGAGCTACTTTTTAAGTTCTTCTTCATTAATTTTTTTGTTGTTTGTTATTTTTGTTCGATTCTTCTCCAAATCGGTATGTTTGCTTACTGAATTTGTGTTTTAAGAGTTAATTTATTGCAAAGAGTTGAATGAATGAATATGGCTATCATGCTTAAATTATATTTTGGGTAATATGATTATGATTGGTTTATAAGTTTTGATTAGAGTAAAATTTATTTGGGTAATACGCGATACTTTGGGTAATTTGATTTTGTTAATTTATGTCGGGTTTGGATAACTTGATTAGTGATAGGATGGAGTTAGTATAAAATTTATATTTTGGGTAACTTGATTTGGGTAATAGGATGAATGTATTAGATTGTAGTTAGTATAAAATTTATATTTTGGGATTCTTTTTTGTGCTGATAGAGGTAATGTGATTTGGTTATTATAGGAAGTCGTACACATGATATAGACTCGTGAATCCCATGTTTATGTTTGTAGTTTAACCAATTATATTGGTCGTTTGTGAAAAAATCATTTGTGGTCGAGAACTTGACATTGACATCATAATGTGAATCAAAGCGTGAATAATTGCTCCCACGAAAAATGATTGGGTTTCAAAGTTTACAAGTTTGATCCTCACGTCTTTGTGGATACCTGCAAAACTCTTTTGTAGTAAATCTCAGATTAAAAGCATTTTGCGGATAGTAATTCTTTTTTATGAGCATAGGGATTCGATAAGTTCATAATTTCCATCCAATTCTATGGTATCTCATATATAATTTGTTGGTTTATGTCTTGTGTTCTAGAAATGACCTTATATATCACGTAAATGCGTGTGGTTGAATCCATATTACGGGGAGACTCTGGCAAGCGAAATTTTTTATTGGTCGGGTTATTTGCGAACATTTATACTATTAACGAGCCTATTGGTGATCCACTAGAGCCTATTAAGGGGATGTTAGGCGGATGAAATTTTGGGCTTGGGGCAGCGAGCCACACGAGGCTACGCCAAGCTTAATTAAACCTCACGAGGGCCAAGCCAAGCTTGGTTGTTATGGAATTGGTTACATTGATTGTGTTATTTGTTCTATATATAGAAATTAGCTTATTGGTAATGTTTTGATTGATATGTATGCTAGATTGGAATAGTTTGATTTGTGGTATTGTTCAAATAGATATTGGAAGGAAGCATTGGGAATATTTTAGCGATTAGGAATCTTAGGGTATTGTTCAATGAAACTTTTCAATTGTTATCATTTACGATATTATCATTATGTGTTCATTGCGATTTAGTTGAGTCATTTGCATTATAACGTCAATCGATTTATGTGATATAATTTGCGGTATAAAGAGCTACATGAAGCTTAGCCAAACCTCTGGGAACAAGCCAAGTTTGGTTGTTAGCATCTTTAAAGTTATTAGAGAACATTAAGCCAAAATAAAGCGATCTTAAGGAGGCTATTAGTGCTGACAGAGAAGGTAACTAGACACACTTAGTCGATAAAGAGATTTGTTTTGGCTATATCGGAAAAACAAGGGTATTTAACACTTATGTATACAAGAATAAAGCTATAAAATGTTATAAAAGCTATAAATTGCTCAATCATGTTGTGATTATCCCAAAACATAAAAGATTATAGAAAGGGATAGTGAGGGGTATAATCTTAAAACATGTTAAGCGCCTTAGCACACTAGTTGATATGAATGAATCTCCAAGATACTCAAACATGTTAATCATATGCTTACAAGTATGCTCAAGTCATATGGTTACAAGTATGCTTAAGTCGTATGCTTAGAAGTATGCTTAAATGTTAATCGTACGATCTTTACAAGTATGCTCAAGTCATATGGTTATAAGTATGCTCAAGTCGTATGTTAACATTTATAATGTTATCGTAGTATATAGGTACTAGTGGAATCATGGACCTCTATTAGGAATAGTAGTTGGATGGCACGACGAAAGTCAAGTACCCGGATAAGTCTTCTGATTGAATTTAAATTTGGTTGCCAAGTGTTTTTGGAGTATGTGTATAGTCACCCGAATGTATGAATGGTAAGTCGCAGAATCGATGTCCATGTTTAAAGTGTAAGAATGTAAATTATATGGACAGAGACATGGTAAACTATCATTTACTTGTTTACGGGTTCATGAGAAATTACGAAGAATCTTTGGTGGGCACACAAGGCGGAGAGAAGAGATGGTGGCATCACACAAGTACACAATTAAAGGCGGTAGTACTCATCATTATGAATGAAATGGTCCATGATATTGCAGGGGCGATTTTGATTGGGAGCAAGGCGAGAGAGCAACCTATGAATTACGATGCAAAGACTTCTTTAAGTTGTTAGGCGAGGGTATGAGCCATTGTGGCATGGTTGCACCAAACACACACTACATTGTCTGCCGAATGGCGACATTACTTAACATCAAGGTGATCACAACATGAGCCGTGAGTGTTTTGAGTCGCTCTTAAAGGCAATTAAGAGTATGTTGCTGACGGTGAGAAATTACGATAACTATTACTTTTGTAAGAAAATGGTGAAGAAGTTGGGTCTTGGATAGCAAAAGATCGATCGTGTCCCAACGGCGCATGTTGTTTTATAAGGAAAATGACAAGATGATAAGGTGCACGTTTTGCGGTCATGATCGGTTTAGGCCTAATAAAGAGGGTGTGACTACAAAAAATCAAGTATATCGTTTAAGATTCTAAGGTATTTTCCAATAACACATCGACTAAAAAGATTGTACATGTCTTCAAGATCAAATTTGAACATATGAGTTGGCATGCGAAATCTCCGACTAAAGATGGAGAACTAAATCATCCATGCAGATGGGCGAGGCTTGGAAAGATTTCAACTTAGCACATCCACGAATTTGCATTGGAACCTAGAAATGTGAGGCTTGGATTGTCCACCGATGGTTTCAATCCGTTTGGCCACTCAATTTATTAAAATCTTACTCATGTTGGCTTTGTGATTGTTACCGCATAACTTGCCTCCTTGGATGTGTATGAAACGACCATACTTATTTCTTTCACTCGTGATTCTGGTCCCAAGAGTCACGGAAAGAACTTAGATGTTTACTTGAGACCTCTTATAGGCGAGTTAAAGGTATTGTGGGAGGATGGAGTCTGAGACTTGGGATGTTGCAACGAAAACAAATTTCAACCTTAGAGGCGGCGGTTATGTGGACTATAAGTGACTTCCGATTTTATGGTATGTTATTTGGATGGAGTACACACGGGAAGTTGGCTTGTCAAGTATTGTATGGAGCATCTGAAAGTCGTTTAATCTATCAAAAGGTCGAAAGCCTTGTTGGTTTATTTGTCATAAATGGGTTCTTCTAGGTAGATCACCCGTTTGAAGAAATAGAGAACACTTGAGGAAAGGAAAGTAGATAATGATATGTGTGGCGCCCCCAAAATAGGTATACACAACACCCATTACGAGTCGCCAAATACATGGTACAAAAAAAGCAAACTACAACTTCAATAATACAAATGTAGGTGTGAAATACGACAATATATCTTGTGAGTTTAAATATAATATTGTCTTACAGACAATATCTATACTCAAATAAATCCCCATCATAATTATTGATTCATTATTTTACAAAAATGGTGAGGACTACTAAACAACTCTCTCTAGAACCTTCATTCCATACCCCGACTAGTACTTCATTACATTCTCGCCTCACGAGAAGAAAAATGGAACAACAAGGAAAAGGGTGAGCTCAACTAGCCCGATAAAGAATATTATGACTAAGATAATATACAACAAATTATCGTTAGTCTTCAACGAGGAAAAATATGATAGAATCTGATAGACAACAAGTTTCGGATCAATATTCGCATGGTGAAATAATAATTCATAGAAGAGTTACGTAGAGAATGAAATCTACTATAATCTATGAATTTAACGGTCCATCATCAATATTTTATCCTGTAACATCAATCGATATGCATACGGAATCAAATATTCATCTTTGCCTTTCTGAGCCAAAGATATTCATCGATTGGGTCGTATTCATTTAAACTTTTGTTCATCTTTGCACTCTCTGCCAAAGATATTAATCAATCGGTCATATTCATCTCAACACTTTGTTCATCTTTGGACTACGGGCCAAAGATATTCTTTCGAGAAATCATTCATCTTTGCACTATGGTGCCAAAGATATTCAATAATATCATCATTTTAAGGCGAGGATGATGAAAAATATTTTTAAAAGCGAATCCGGTGAAACAAAATGACAAGGATTAAGGATTAAGATTACGTACTTGGTTTTATCCACGCCCAAAAATACCTCAAAAATAATCATAGTGGTGTAAAATTCGAGAATGATCAAAACATGGATCAATCGAGTTAGTATCGAATAGATATTTTGGACAAAAAGAAGAAATTTTATTTTTTAAATTGAATAGTCAGATATCGTGAATAGTCTTAGTATCGTGAATAGTAACTCAGACACCAAAAGATAGAAATTCCACAAAAAACATCTTCACGACTTCATGAATAGTACTTCGTGAATAGTAACTTCGTGAATAGTAACTTCATAAATAGTAACTCATGAATAGTAACTTCGTGAATAAGTAACTCATGAATAAGTAACCTTGAACATGAAAAAGTTCCAAATTTGATAAAAACTTCAGATCAACATTTCAAACATAATGATATTGAAGAAATAATATCATTACAAAAAATAATATCCCTTACCTCGAAAGATCGAGTCTTACAAATTTGAAACAGGATATAAAGCTATGACTTGGACTTGCACCAGTATAGCAATACTCAAAGTATACTCAAAATACTCATAAGAATAAACTCGATAATATAGAGAGAAAACTTGATTTACGGTGTGATTTTCAATTCTAACCTAAGCACCTATTTATAGGAAATTGCTTAGAACAAAAAGCAGAAAATTTAATAAATTAATATATATATATATATATATATCAAATTCATCGCCAACCTTAGAATTCAGATCCTAGCATTTCCCACATGCCACCTTCTAGAAAGAAATGATAAAAAAACGTTTTCATAAAATAAATAATTAAAACTTACAAAAATTAATTATTTTTGAACTTGAGAACTTCAATAATTCATAATAAATAGCCCTTTCATCAGAAAATTCGAATCTCTTGAGTTTTTATAGGAAATTCAATTCTCTACAACTTTACAGAAGAAAGTTTTTCCAAATTCCAAATAGAAATTGACCGAAATCCATAAGCAGGCGATTTTACATTTATAATCAAATTTGATCAATAAATGGGGTCCGCAGAGCATGTTTAACATGTTTTAAACATTTATTGCAACAAAAATACTCTTCCTCCTCGTATACTCATATATCCCACATTCGTTGTAAAAATATCATAGATTAATATATTATTAAAATAATATATTTAAATGAATTATTTTATCGGAAAAAGATAAAATATTAATTTTCAACAATTGTCATTTTAAAAATTTTCTCCATCTATATCCGCATAAAATCAATATTTTCCTCATCATATAAATCAATAATTAATTATTCACAAATAATATTACAGAATCACAATATTGACAACCGAGGCGGTTCAAGGAAGAGGGCTTTCGATAAGAATTTCTTCTTCTACTTGGCGCATGATTAGGTGACCAAACCTCTCCTTAGACGAGAACTTTCTAGACATTGCCAATAATGTTATCTAATAATATTATTCGAGATAATATGAATTATTGCTTCGATAAAGAAAGATCTTTGTGTAATGTGATTATTGAAACAACAATGATATAAAATATCAACGCAAAGAATTATTAACTCGATAAAATCTTTGAGCAATAATTCACGTAACCATTATTGAGTAGTGCCTTCACGTAAGAATCAATAATTGGTGCAATATCTGGTGTCTTTCAACAACGAACAGCGTATTAGTGTGTTTTAACCACCGGGTATTCAATAAGATAATTGGTAACAACTTCTGTAGTTATTTAAAAACAAATTATATTTGTCGTTTTCTTCATCCAATCACTTTCCTTTATGGGGCCCACACATGCATTGCTTGCAGTTATACGAATATTCACAAGCGATCTGAATATTCCACGACCAAACGAATATTCCCAAGCGATAATGAATATTTTATAACCACTTGCTTAATTTGAAATATTTGCATATTTAACCCTTAACTATCCACATTAATCAAATCAACCCCTTACTATTTCAAAATAATAAATAAAGGAAATTCCTTTTATTTAAAAATTTGGGTCTTACTGACCTCCCTCCTTATGAAATTTCGTCCTCGAAATTGGCGACGATACACAGTGTTTTGAAAAGGTGAGGATACCTCGCTTTCATTTTCGTTTCCAACTCCCGGGTCATTTTCTCTATAGCATGATTCCTCCACAAAACTTTAACTTGTGGTATAACCTTTCTTAGCGTAGGACATGCTCCTTCCTATCCAACATCTGTGCAGGTACCTCCTCATACGTTAAGTCTTAATTTATCTCGTGGGTTCTAACTTTCGATAACGTGGTTCGGGTCTTTCACATATTTCTGAAATGCAGATATGTGAAACACATTATGAACACGAGACATACTCGAGATGTAACGCAAGTCTATAGGCTACATTTCCTACTCGGTCGAGAATTTGAAATGGACCAGATAAATCGTGGATTGAGCTTTCCTCTCTTCCCAAATCTTGTAACTCCCCTTCCATGGAGCAACTCGCAACAATCATGATCCCTACATTAAATTCCCGTCCTTTCGATGAAGATCCAGTAAAACTCTTTTGTCGATCTTGTCTTGGTTTGTATCGTTGTCGAATCATTTGGATCTTTTTCGGTGAGTAAATACGTCTTAACTTTCGGGTCCCAACAATGTTGCTTCACCCACCTCATCCCAACATATTGGAAGCGACATTTTCGTCCATATAATGCTTGAATGGAACCATGCCTATATTTGTTTTAATAACTATTGTTGTATGAGAATTCCACCGATGGCAAGTACTTATCAACTTCCTTTGAAATCTAGGACACGAGTTTTAATATATCTTGAGTTTGAGTAGTCCTTTCGATTGCCCATCCGTGGTTTGAGGATGGTATGCAGCCAGATAAATAAATTCGTGCCCATAGCTTTCTAACCCAAAATCATGAAGTGAATCTTGGGTCACGATCTAAAACTATGGATCTTGGCATGCCATGAAATCTCACAATCTCATTTACGTACATACATACGAGAAAGGCGTTCAAGGAATAAGTCTCTCGTATCGGTAAAGAAAATAAGCGGAACTTGGTTAATCTATCAACAATAACCCAAATAGCATTGATGTCTTGAGAAACCGCGGGAAGACCGTGAATGTGAAATCCATAGTAATGTGTTCCCACTTCCATTCCTAGGAATCTCAAGTGGTTCTGACGGACCCTTAGGTACAAGATGCTCCGCCTTTACACGTTAGCATGAGTTAAACACATCGAGATAAACTTTGCAATCTCTCTCTTCATATTGTTCCACCAAAATGTATGTCGAAGATCACGATACATTTTAGTACTTCGAGGATGGATTGCAAATGGCGTATTGTGTGCCTCCATCATAATCTTGTACTTCAAATCAGTCGTTAGGAACTGAAGTCTAGAGTGGACTCGAAGTATTCCTTCTTCATCAATTCTCGCTTACGGAATAACTCCTTCTTGTACTTTCTTCTTCATACGCATCATTTCAAGATTCGGTGGCGAGCAACCTTAACTTTTTCTATTAAAGTTGGCTCTGTCGTATACTTGACATCATCGCACTCGTTCGTTCGCATATAATCTTCTACTCATCGCGTCACCTACCACGTTCGCTTTTCAGGATGGCATGATCGAACATGTCTTTGAAATGAGTCTCTCTTGAGTTCTTGAATCTTCCCACATTCCTTGCTCCATTCAATTTTGTATCTCTACGAGTCAATTGCGTTAATGGAATAGCGATTCGAGAATATCCTTCAACGAATCTCGATAATAACCAACTAAGCTAGAAAGCTACGTCTTTCGATAAGCGACTTAGGTTGCTCTCAACCGTGACTCATATCCCAATCTTGGATAGCGTCGTCACAATGACACCTATCGATTTCTTATCGCATCGAATATGGCGTCCCCCTACGGAGAGTAAAGCAGGTAAATTCCACAAAGGAAGTCACAAGATAAAGGCTCGGTACCAATTCTATAGTTGAATTTTAACTCACGAAGTTCAATAGGAGCCATTCGATATGAGATTTTAGAAATGAGTTTTGTCTGGGTTCAAAGTCGATACAAAATTTAATATCGAGCTTTGGGAGTAAGCAAGAAATTCTTCAGAAATACGTCGGGAAAAATCAATAACAACGGGAATATTATTCAAATCGGCGTGTCTTTATTCAAATCCATAACATGGACTAAGAAAACTTGACATCCGTAATAAGCGAATGACTTCATGGCTTGATATGAAAATGTTTGACTCTGATGGTTTGATTGCTTGAATTGAATAACGAGGTTGCTTAGGAATATGAAAACTAATGACCTTACAAAAGCAATCAATTTGGCATGATGAGTAGTTAACCTTAAAATCACATCAAAAGCAAATATCTCTATAGAAATAAGGTTAACGGGTAATGTGATAGTGCTGACTTGAATCAAGCAAGATTTTTAAACAACGGATGTAATGAAAGTTTCTCTAATGGAGTCTCCATGAGATAGGTCAAAGTTTAATTTCTCCGTAGTCAAGTTCAAACGTTGGCGCAAGTAAGAGAGATAAAAGAATGGGTAGAACCAATATCTAGTAAGGTATATACTTGCGAAGAATTTATAATTAACTAACCGTCTTAACCGTTCGGGTTCTCGCATTTTGACCGATCCACAACAAACGCTTCTTCCGGAATCGTTGACTTTGACTTTTACGGGGACGATCTTTTGAGTCACCATCCCCATTGAACTAGGTTTCGCATTTGTACAATCTCGAAGCGATATGTCCTTCCTTTCCACAATTATAGCATACCTTGAAGCTGTTGTGGGCGGTTTGGTGATATGTCCCTCTTTTCGCATTTGTAGCATATAATGGGGTGGTCGTTTCTCCTCCCTTAAAACTAGTTTCTTTCTTGGCAGCGTCTTCACGTGGTCGTTGTTGAATCTCCTCTTTTAAAATCTCCTCCCGGCTCGCTTCTTCTATTTTCATAGCATACGATTACCACCGAGGTAGTTCCGCCTTTGTCCAGTATTCTTCTTTCTCCGTTGGTTATCGTTATTACGATGATTGCTATCTTGGTATGATCACGGTTATGGTCCCTCGGTTGAGCGTACTTTCGTTATCTCGCTTCTAACAATGAGCCACGTTGTGACATCTGAATAGAGAGAAAATTTATGAGAAATGAGATCTTGGCGTATGTCGGGTTTCAAACCTCTCGAAACATCCAGCGTCATCGTTCCTCATTCTCCACCAAATGAGGTGCTGAACACGGATAACTCATGAACTTCGCCTCGTCTTTGGGACACCGTCGTGTTATTCTCGCTTCTAGTCTAATAAACTCCACTTCCTTCGTATGACGAATACTTTCGGGAAGTACTTGTCATTGAGGCTATTTCAAACGTCTCCGTGACATCTTTGAGTGAAAATTTGGATGGAGTGCGCTTCATGATTCCCACCGATGTCGCCTCACCACGGAACATAAAGGTGGTGAATGGAACTTTCTGTTCCTCCGTGCATCCCAAGACATCGAATATCTTGGTAATTTGTTTGACCACGTCTCGCTTTAATCGGATCCGGCTTCCCTGAATTTTGGTGGTCCCTGACTCTTTGAAGCCTTGTTTGTGACCACCGTGAATTGCTATCATTTCCTCTGTATTTTGAACACGAGTCTCCCAAATGCGATTTTGCATGAAGCGCAAAAAGCTTAAACATCCCCCGTTCATCATACGCTTTCGGTGGTGTTGTTCACGGGAGGAACATTGCTGACTGTTGCGACGTTCTCCTCGTTGGTAAAATCTGAGCATCTCCACGGTCTCATTTACTCCTTTGTTAATATTCTCGGTCGACATTCTCAAATCATTGTCATAAAACAAGGGTTAATTAAGGAAATCGATATATCACATAATATCCCTATATCTTGACCAACTAACAAATAAGCTTAGGTAGGACACACTTAGCGAAGGATTTACTCGTCTCTCCCTCCTAGTTCTATTCCCGATCTCCATGGAGATCATATCCTAGCTCGATACCAATTGTGGCGCCCCAAAATAGGTATACACAACACCCATTACGAGTCGCCAAATACATGGTGGTAAAAAGCAAACTACAACTTGATAATACAAATGTCGTGTGAAATACGACAATATATCTTAATGAGTTTAAATATAATATTGTCTTACAGACAATATCTATACTCAAATAAATCCCCATCATAATTATTGATTCATTATTTTACAAAATGGTGAGGACTACTAAACAACTCTCTCTAGCACCTTCATTCCATACCCCCGACTAGTACTCGCTACATTCTCGCCTCACGAGAAGAAAAATGGAACAACAAGGAAAAGGGTGAGCTCAACTAGCCCGATAAAGAATATTATGACTAAGATAATATACAACAAATTATCGTTAGTCTTCAACGAGGGAAAAAATATGATAGAATCTGATAGGCAACAAGTTTGAGATCAATATTCGCATTGTGAAATAATAATTCATAGAAAGAGTTCGTAGAGAATGAAATCTACTATAATCTATGAATTTAACGATCCATCATCAATATTTTATCCCCGTAACATCAATCAATATGCATACGGAATCAAATATTCATCTTTGCACTACTGAGCCAAAGATATTCATCGATTAAGTCGTATTCATTTAAACACTGTTCATCTTTGCACTACTGGGCGAAGATATTAATCAATCGGTCGTATTCATCTCAACACTGTTCATCTTTGCACTACTGGGCCAAAGATATTCTTGAGAAATCATTCATCTTTGCACTACTGGGCCAAAGATATTCAATAATATCATCATTTAAGGCGAGGATGATGAAAAATATTTTAAAGAAAGCGAATCCGATTGAAACAAAATGACGAGGATTAAGGATTAAGGATTCGTACTTGGTTTTATCCACGCCCAAAAATACCTCAAAAATAATCATAGTGGTGTAAAATTTGAGAATGATCAAAACATGGATCTGATCGAGTTAGTATCCGAATAGATATTTTGAGACGAAAAGAAGAAATTTTATTTTTGATTGAATAGTGCGATATCGTGAATAGTCTTAGTATCGTGAATAGTAACTCCGACACCAAAAGATAGAAATTCCACAAAAAACATCTTCACGCTTCATGAATAGTACTCGTGAATAATAGTAACTTCGTGAATAGTAACTTCATGAATAGTAACTCGTAAATAGTAACTCATGAATAGTAACTCGTGAATAGTAACTCATGAATAAGTAACTTGAGCATGAAAAAGTTCCAAATTTGATAAAAACTTGGATCAACATTTCAAATATAATGATATTGAAGAAATAATATCATTAAAAAAATAATATCCTTACCTCGAAAGATCAGTCTTTAAATTTGAAACAGGATATAAAGGCTATGACTTGGACTTATTGTAGTATAGCAATACTCAAAGTATACTCAAAATACTCACAAGAATAGGTTCGATAATATAGAGAGAAAACTTGGGTTTCGGTGTGATTTTCAATTCTAACCTAAGCACTTTTATTTATAGGAAATTCTTAGAACACCAAAGCAGAAAATTTAATAAATTAATATATATATATATATATCAAATTCATCGCCAACCTTAGAATTCAGATCCTAGCAATTCCACATGCCACCTTCTAGAAAGAAATGATAAAAACGTTTTCATAAAATAAATAATTAAAACTTACAAAAATTAATTATTTTTGAGCTTGAACTTCAATAATTCATAATAAATAGCCCTTTCATCAGAAAATTCGAATCTCATGAGAGTTTTATAAGAAATTCAATTCTCTACAACTTTGCAGAAGAAAGTTTTCCAAATTCCAAATAGAAATTGACCGAAATCCACAAGCGAGGCGATTTTACAATTTATAATCAAATTTGAGGTCAATAAATGGGGTCCCATGAGACATATTTAACATGTTTTAAACATTTATTGCAACAAAAATACTCTTCCTCCTCGTATACTCATATATCCCACATTCGTTTAAAAATATCATAGTTAATATATTATTAAAATAATATATTTAAATGAATTATTTTATCGAGAAAAAGATAAAATATTAATTTTCAACAATTGTCATTTTAAAATTTTCTCCATCTATATCGCATAAAATCAATATTTTCCTCATCATATAAATCAATAATTAATTATTCACAAATAATATTACGAGAATCACAATATTGACAACAGCGCGTTAAAGGAAGAGGGCTTTCCAATAAGAATTTCTTCTACTTGGCGTATGATTAGGTGACCAAACCTCTCCTTAGACAGAACTTTCTAGACATTGCCAATAATGTTATCTAATAATATTATTAGGATAATATGAATTATTGCCCGATAAAGAAAGATCTTGTGTAATGTGATTATTGAAACAACAATGACAATATAAAATATCAGCGCAACAATTATTAACTCGATAAAATTTGAGCGATAATTCGTAACCATTATTGAGTAGTGCCTTCTACGTAAGAATCAATAATTGGTGCAATCTGGTGTCTTCTTGTTCAACAACGGCGTATTAGTGTGTTTTAAACCACGGGTATTCAATAGTAATACTTGGTAACAACTACTGTAGTTATTTAAAAACAAATTATATTTGTCGTTTTCTTCATCCAATCACTTTCCTTTATGGGCCCACACATACATTGGTCGCTTGTAGTTAATACGAATATTCCCACAAGCGATACGAATATTCCACGACCAAACGAATATTCCCAAGCGATAATGAATATTTTATAACCACTTGCTTAATTTGAAATATTTGCATATTTAACCCTTAACTATCCACATTAATCAAATCAACCCTTACTATTTCAAAATAATAAATAAAGGAAATTCCTTTTTATTTAAAAATTTGAGGTCTTCTGATATACGCACTGCATGATTATCGGAACGGAGATGCGAGATCGTGTGATGAGATCTTAGGTTATCCCATTTGGTAAGGTTGATCGACAAACATAATCAATGGGTTTGGTGAATCTCATAACCGGGCTGGGTTCGGAGAAGCATCTTTTGGGAATTGCCTTATTGGTCTACAAATTTGATTAAATCATAATCTAGATGTGATGCATATTGAGAAGAATGTGTTTGATGATGTGTTTAACACTTGTGATGAATATTACGGGAAGACAAAAGATAACGATAAGGCACGCGTTTGGACATGAAAGATATTTATGGCGTCTCCGGATTAGAACTTTATGAATCTCTAATGGTAAGATTGTCAAACCGCATGCAAGGTACACATTGTCCAAAAAGCAAGTTGAAGATGTGTGCGCATGGGTTAAGTCTCCGAAACTACCGGATGGATATCGTCCAAACATTGCAAGGTGTGTTACGGGTGGGAAATTGCAAGGGATGAAGAGTTATGATCGTCATGTGTTCATGGAGAGACTCGTGCCTATAGCATTTCGGGATCGCTTGATAAACCAATATGGGATGCTTTAGCGGATCTTAGTCGTTTCTTCAAAGACTTGTGTTCAAAATCATTGAATGAGAAGGTAATGTTTGTACTTGAGAAGAACATCATAGAGATCACGTGTAAACTGGAAAAATATTCCCCACTTTGGTTTTTTTGACTCCATGGAGCATTTGCAAATCCATCTTCCCTATGAAGCTCGTGTTGGGGTCGATTCAATATAGATGGATGTACCGCTTTCGAGAGGGTGATGGGAAACCTTAAGAGGAAGGTGAAGAATAGAGCTTATGTCGAGGGGGTCGTTATGCGAGGCATACGGTTTTGATGAGATATCTACGTTTGTCTCGGACTATTTTAGGATGAAGTCTTGACAAAGGCCAATCGAGTATCGAGACATGATGATGGGGGAAATGTTGAACTAAATGGTGGCTCTCGTATTTGGTCTATCGGGCCGCTTATGGAAAAGTGGAAGCGTATTCTCTCTCTCGAAAGCAAGAATTACATACATAGCATACTTACATTCTTCTCAATTGTGAGGAGATTGGCGAATTTGTGAGGTACACATGTAAACTTGATATTTTATCTTTTAAGTTAAAATTTATTCTAATATGTTAATGTTTATAACATGGTATAGATTGTACGATGGACGAGTTAAAAGTGAAGCGTGCAAGCATAAGCGATAAAGATATTCAAATCAATCGGGATAAAAACTTTGCACTTTGGCTAAAGGACAAAGTAAGTTCAATTTTAAGCACATAGTGTATATATATATAATATATATACTCCATATATTAACTATGACTTCATTTAATAAGATGGAGTTTTTGTAGGCTTTGGTGAGGGATCAGCGATTAAATTTAATGTACAAGTCCTAGCTATGGGACGAGACAAGGATCAAGTCGGTATAATGGTTACAAAATAAATGGTTGTGAATTTCACACAAAGGCATATAAATGCGGTAAAGAACAACGAACTCGGAGTGTGTGTCAAGGAGATTATTACAATGAGCTGAGTGGTCGTGCCTTTTATGGGGAGTTGGAGGAAATCGTAGAGTTGTCGTCTGAGAAGCGGCACGACGGGGTCGTATTCACTTGTTCAAGTGCCGTTGGTTTGATTAGGAAAAAGGGATACGTGTTGATGGACATGGAATCGTCGATATTGACCTCCATAGGTCTGCAGACTCCAACAAACCGTTTGTTTTACCAACTCAAACAGATCAAGTATACTACACACCCTAGTCCTATTAGGAAAAGGATAGGCCGCTTCTGATTGGCAAGTTGTAATTTATACTCCGGCGTAGTCGTGTAGAATTAGTTGATGGGGATATTTACCAAGAAGCGGATGCTTCATAGTCAGACTATAATAAATGTGGAGGACGACAATGAAGTAATCCAGTTAGATGGTGGAGATGAACCACATGAATTAGATCTGAGTCAATACTTGTGTCAGATGACATTGATACTGAGGAGGAAGAGTTATTGGTGAATCGACCACGAATCCAAGCGAGATGATGGTTATGAATCTGCAACACGTATACAAGATGTGTGAGACCCCAGATTTTATCAATAAAGATTTAAATTTTGTCGAAATAATTTTTTTATATTATGGTGTGAATTTAAGATAATATTATAGTTGTGGGTAGTATTTATAAATTTTGTAAAGTATGCAAGTGGTTATATTATATTCGATTGGTCGGGGAATATTCGGTTTAGCAAGGAATATTCGTACAACGGCTCAATCATTGGTGGACCCCACAACAGAATTATTGTCGGATTGAGAAAACGACAAAAATATTTTATTAAAATAACGGCGGAAGTTTTACCTGGTTGATCTTTGTTGAACTACTTTCGGTAGTAAAAAAACACGATGTCGTGTGGTTGCGTAGTAGCATTACCGGTATTGATTATTGATGCCTATGTGAGAAGTCATTTCGGTTTGATTCCATTATTGTCGATTAATAATATGAATTATTATAGCGATAATGACGTTTTGTTTTATTCAGTATTATTAACGTAATAAAAGCGAAACATCTTTTATATAAAATAGAATACTTTATTAAAGTTATTCTATAAATAGAATATATTATATTTTATTATGCATAGTGTTGCATAGTGTTTTTGCATAGTGTTTTTTGCATAGTATTGCATAGTGTTTGCATAGTAAAATGTTTTTATATAAATAGAATATATTATATTTTATTTAAAAGATTTTTCTTTAAATATATACCGTCGATTAAAGTAAATCAACAGACCGTTCATGGATTAATTCTTATGCATTCCATTTTCCTATAAATGAAGCTCATTCCTTCATTATTTTCTTACGTATTCATTGAAACTCTAGAGAGAGAAATTATAGAGAGAAGTTTATAGAGAGAAAGTTATAGAAAGAAGAAGAAGAGTATTCGCTACTTCACTACTTCTATATTAGGTTCTTTTACTAGTGAGGATGTTATTTTCTTCTCAAATGATATTAATTCTTCAATATCATTATCTTTGAAATATTGGTTGGTACTTTTTATCAAATTTGGAACTTTTTCACGTATCTGGGTTCTTATTCATGAGTTCTTATTCACGAGTTACTATTCATGAGTTTCTTATTCACGATTCTTATTCACGAGTACTATTCATGAAGCGTGAAGATGTTTTTGTGGAATTTCTATCTTTTGGTGTTGAGTTCTTATTCACGTATCGGCCTTTATTCACGATATCTGACTTTATTCACGAATCTGACTTTATTCAATAGAAAAATGAAAATTTTTCTTTTTCGTCTAAAATATCTATTCGGATACTAGCTTTGATTGTATCCATGTTTTGATCATTCTTGAATTTTACACCACTATGATTATTTTTGAGGTATTTTTGGACGTGGATAAAACTAAATACGAATCCTTAATCCTTGTCATTTTGTTTCTTTGGATTCGTTTCTTTAAAAGTATTTTTCATCATCCTCTAGTCTTAAATGATGATAGTATTGAATATCTTTGGCACGAAAGTGCAAAGATGAATGATTTCTGAAGAATATCTTTGGAGCATAGTGCAAAGATGAATGATTTCGAAGAATATCTTTGGCCCAGTAGTCAAAGATGAGCAGTGTTTAAATGAACATATGACCGATCGATGAATATCTTTGGCCTTTAGTGCAAAAGATGAGCAGTGTTTAAATGAACATGACCGATCGATGAATATCTTTGGCCTTTAGTGCAAAGATGAGCAGTGTTGAGATGAACATGACCGATTGATGAATATCTTTGGCTGTAGTGTAAAAGATGAATATTTGATTTGAGATGAATATTGATTGATGTTACGAGGATAAAATATTGATGATGGACTGTTAAATTCATAGATTATAGTAGATTTCATTCTCTACGTAACTCTTCTATGAATTATTATTTCCGCCGCGAATATTGATCTGAAACTTATTTATTCATTGTATTCTATCGCATTTTTTCTGTTGGAGACTAACGATAATTTGTTGTATATTATCTTAGTCATAACATTCTTTTCTTGGGCTAGTTGAGCTCACCCTTTTCCTTGTTGTTCCATTTTCTTCTCGGGAGGCGAGAATATAGCAGTATGAGTCGGGTATATGGAATGAAGGTTTTAGAAAAGGATTGTTTAGTAGTCCTCACCATTTTTTAATGTATCAATAAATGTGATGAGGATTTATTTGAGTATAAATATTGTCAGAAGATAATATTTGTATTTAAACTCACGATTTTATTGTTGTGATAATAAAGTTGTAGTTGTTTACATACCATGTATTTGGCGACTCAGAATGGGTTGGATGGAATGGACCTATTTTGGGGTTAAATCACGGTTGGTATCGAGCTTAGGGATATGATCTCTGGCGGAGATCGGGGAATAGAACTAGGAGGGAGAGCGAGTAAATCCTTCGTTAGGTGTGTCTACCTAAGCTTATTTGTTAGTTGGTCGATATATAGGGATATTATGTGATATATTGATTTCTTAATTAACCCTTGTTTTATGACGGTATTTGAGAATGTCTAATCGAGAATATTAATAGTGGTGTAAATGAGACCAAGGAGAGATCGCATCTTAACAACGAGGAGAGCGTCAACAACAGTGGCAATGTACCTCTGTGAATAACACGGCTGAGCGAGATGATGAGCGAGGGATGTTTAGAAGCTTTTTGCAGTTCATGCAAAAATCGCACGAGGAGACTCGTGTTCAAAATACTGAGGAGGAGATGATAGCAATTCAGGTGGTCACAAGCCAAGCGATTCAAAGAGTTGGGACCACGAGTAATTCTGGGAAAGCGAGATCCGATCATGGCGGAAACATGGGTCAAGCAAATTACCAAGATATTCGATGTCTTGGGATGCGAAAAACGAAAGTTCCATTCGCTACTTTTATGTTAAAAGTGGCGAAGCGGACTTGGTGGGAATCACGTGAAGCGTACCATTCAAATGACGGTACTTTCGATGTCATGGGAGACGTTTCAGAAACAGTTCAATGACAAGTACTTCCCTGAAAGTATTCGTCATATGAAGGAAGTGGAGTTTATTAGATTGGAGCGAGAATAACATGCGCGGTGTCCCGATGCGGCGAAGTTTCATGAGTTATCGAGGTTTGCACCTCATTTGGTGGAGAATGAGGAACGTATGACGCGGATGTTTCGAGAGGTTTGAAACAGATACGTCAAGATCTCATTTCTCATAAATTTTCTCTCTATTCAGATGTTAAATGCAGGCTCGGTTGTTAGAAGGCGAGATAACGAGTACGTCAACCGAGGGACCATAACCGGGATCATACCAAAGATAGCGATCATCGGAATAACGATAACCGGTGGAGAAAGAAGAATACGGACAAAGCGGTAACTACTACGGTGGTAATCGTGGCCATGAAAATAGAAGAAAGCGAGTTGGGAGGAGATTTTAAAAGATGAGATTCAACAACGACCGTATGAAGGCGTCGGCGCAAGTGGCAATTGGTTCAAGGAGGAGAAAGACCATCGGTCGTATGTTACAAATGCACGGGAAAGAGGGACATATCCAAACCGCCCACAACAGTTTAAGGTATGCTATAATTGTGGAAAAAGAAGGACATATCGCTTCGAGATTATACGATATCGAAACCCGATCCGGTAGGGAATGGTGACTCAAAAGGATGTCCAAGAAAAGTCAAAGTCAACGATTTCAGAGAAGCGTTTTTCGTGACTTCTCAAAAGTGGGTAACTTAACGAAGTTAGCACGGGTTAGTTAAGTATAAATTCTTGCGAAGTCTATACCTTATTAGATCCGGTTCTACCCATTCTTTTATCTCTCTCTGCTTTGCGTTCAACGTTTAAATTTGACTCAGGAGAAATTAGACTTTGATTTATCTATTGAAACTTCGTTGGGAGAAACCTTTGTTACCTCTCATTGTTTATTAATCTTGTTTGGTTCAAATAAACATTTTCACGTTACTGTCGATCTTATCTTTTTGAAAATATTTGCCTTTGATGGGATTTTAGGAATCAATTGGTTAACTACTCATCATTCTTTTTGTAAGGTTGTTAGCTTTCATATTCTAACCAACTGTTATATCTAATTCAAAGTAACCAAACCCTAAAGTTAATCTTTATTATATAGAGCCATAAGTAAAGAGCCCCGATCCTTTCGTTGTTGACTTCCTTGTGTGGAATGCACCGAAGCGGACTTTACGTGGCGACGTCGTATTTGAAGATGGCAAGTTGATAGGTATCATTGTGAGGTCTTTATCCGAGTTAAGGGATAGAAGTCACGAGTTGGTATTAATGTGACGTCTTATCCAAGTCTTGGACGAAGTAATGTGATTTTGAATGATATTTCTATCATTAATAAATTTCTTGACGTATTCTTGAAGATTTCCTAGCCTACCCTAGGCGTGAAATCGAATTTTGTATTGACCCCAATCTACAAAAAACCCATTTCTTAAACCCTCAAATATTTCTTCAACTAAATAAAGCAGTTTACGTGGTTTATGATGAAAGTCATAATAAAAGCATTGGAATAATGAAAATCATGGGTATATGAAGTATTAGTAAGTTTTATGATGAGTTATGTTGGTTAGTATGTGAAAACATGAAAGTTTCTTAGAAATCACAAAGAGTTGAAAATCAGATTTTGGTGAAAAACGTAACATGAAATTCAATTGACCATATCTCCAATTATATTTTGAATTTTTGAGTATGGTCAATTCCTAGAGTTAGATCTATGAGTTACCTAACTAATCCAAGTGGAATTACTGGAAAAGGTGTTGTAGATTTTTGTGTGGACTGATTTTAGCAAAGGAGGCCAAAGCTGTAAATTTTGAAAATGCTACTACCCAGAAACTTTAAGGGGCTGTTTCGGCCACTTAAATTATGAGAAAAATTCTGGTCTTTTGGGACATGAAGGTATATGGTATAAAGTACCTCCTGTCCAAAAATGAGCTCATTCTGACTTAAAATGAGCAAGTTATGACTATTTCAATATTTAGGTTTTCCGAAAAAAACGCTATAACCGGAGTTCTATAACTCCGATGATCATGAAATTTAAACTGGAAGCTCACGTTAACATGTGTAATGTCCTGCCAAGATTTGGGAATTTTGGAGTTAAACTTGAGGTAGCTAATTTCTTAAGGAATTAAGTGGAAATTGATTTTTGAAAAATAGTAAATGAATTTTAAAATTCCGGAAAAATATATTTTCATTATGGGATTATATTATGCTAAATCCCAGAAAAGAAATATTTTGGGACTGATTTGGTATTTTTATGAAAATAGTTTAATTACTGAACATATGAGTTAAATATGTTATGTGAAGTATAAAGTTGAAAATAGGATTTTACATTAGAGAATCCTATATAGAGTATATGCATATTTTTTTGAGGATTTGATCATTGGTGATGATATCTTATGAGTATGACATTTTGAATGATTAAATGCATTATATGGTAAAGCGTAAACAATTAAGATAAATTGTTTATAAATTTTAAAGTGATTAAAATATTGTTATAATATTAATGATATTAGATTATGAGATTATTAAGTGATTGATAACATGGGGATATTCTTGAATCTGGATAAATTATATTATAAATGTTTAATATTTATCCTTTATCTCATTTGATTGATTCTTTATATCATTATCCTCATGCTTATATTATGTTGAAAGTCATAATACGTGGCTGTAGTGCATAGATGGACTTGGTATGATTATGATTGAGGAGTTGTTGGGGTATAATCATAGCAGTAATTGAAAACACAATTATCTTTGGCCGTAGTGCATGGATAATTTGTGGTCGTGATCTTAATGAATACACAATTATCTTTGGTAGTAGTCGTGGATAATTTGTGGTCGTGATATTAATGAATACACAATTATCTTTGGTAGAAGTGCATGGATAATTTGTGGTCGTGATCTTAATGAATACACAATTATCTTTGGTAGTAGTGTATGGATAATTTGTGGTCGTGATCTTAATGAATACACGATTATCTTTTCGCCGTAGTAGTGCATGGATAATTTGTGGTCGTGATCTTAATGAATACACAATTATCTTTGGTAGTAGTGCATGGATAATTTGTGGTCGGATATCTTAATGAATACACAATTATCTTTGGTAGTAGTGCATGGATAATTTGTGGTCGCGATATCTTAATGAATACACAATTATCTTTTCAGTAGTAGTGCATGGATAATTTGTGGTCGTGATCTTAATGAATAAGCGATTATCTTTTCTTAGTAGTGCATGGATAATTTTTGGTCGTGATCTTAATGAATACACAATTATCTTTTCGCAGCAGTGCTTGGATAATTTGTGGTCGTGATCTTAATGAATACACAATTATCTTTCGTCAGTAGTGCATGGATAATTTGTGGTCGTGATCTTAATGAATATCCTTGGCACGTAGTGCGAGGGATGATTCGATGATATGGATTAATTATTGGTGAGTCTCAAGAATGAAATATTAATTCATGGATGTGGTAAAAGTCATCTTTGGTAGTAGTGCATTGATAGACTTGGTATGATTATGACCAAGGATTATTCGGTATAATCATGATCAGTAATTGAAAACACGAATATCCTTGGCGATTGGTGCGTGGATAATTCGTGGTCGTGATACTATTATTAAGTTGCGTCTCGGCATTATTGGTTTTTCTGAGTTGTATATCTTTGCTTCAGTAGTGCAAAGATGAATTATTAATGAATATCTTTGGTAGGATTGCAAAAATGAATTTAATGTTTTCAACGATAAAGGTATTCAAGGTATCCTCACCTCTTTATCATATCAGTCGTACCCTAATTTCGGGGAAATTCCATAAGGAGGGAGATTGTGAGACCCCGAGATTTTATCAATAAAGATTTAAATTTTATTGAAATAATTTTTTATATTATGGTGTGAATTTAAGATAATATTATAGTTGTGGGTAGTATTTATAAATTTTGTAAAGTATGCGCAGTGGTTATATTATATTCGATTGGTGGGGAATATTCGGTTTAGCAAGGAATATTAAATACAACTGACTCAATCATTGGTGGACCCTTAATGTAATTATTGTCGGATTGAGAAAAGCGACAAAATATTTTATTAAAATAACGGCGGAAGTTTTACCTGGTTGATCTTGTTGAACTACTCGGTAGTAAAAATGCGATGTCGTGTGGTTGCATAGTAAAGACACCGGTATTGATTATTGATGCCTATGTGAGAAGTCACTCGGTTTGATTCCATTATTATCACGATTAATAATATGAATTATTATAGCGATAATGACGTTTTTGTTTTATTCAGTATTATTAACGTAATAAAAGCGAAACATCTTTTATATAAAATAGAATACTTTATTAAAGTTATTCTATAAATAGAATATATTATATTTTATTATGCATAGTGTTGATAGTGTTTTGCAGTAGTGTTTTGCATAGTATTGCATAGTGTTTGCATAGTAAAATGTTTTTATATAAATAGAATATATTATATTTTATTTAAAAGATTTTTCTTTAAATATATACCGTCAGATTAAAGTAAATCAATCTGGACCGTTCATGGATTAGTTACTATGCATTCCATTTTCCTATAAATAGAAGCTCATTCCTTCATTATTTTCTTACGTATTCATTGAAACTCTAGAGAGAGAAATTATAGAGAGAAGCTATAGAGAAAGTTATAGAAAAAGAAGAGTATTCTCGCTACTTCACTACTTCTATATTCGGTTCTTTTTACGGTGAGGATGTTATTTTCTTCTCAAATGATATTAATTCTTGATATCATTATCTTTGAAATATTGGTTGGTACTTTTTATCAAATTTGGAACTTTTTCATATCGGGGTTTCTTATTCATGAGTTCTTATTCACGAGTTACTTATTCATGAGTTCTTATTCACGATTCTTATTCACGAGTACTATTATTCATAAGCGTGAAGATGTTTTTGTGGAATTTCTATCTTTTGGTGTGAGAGTTACTTATTCACGATACTAAGACTTATTCACGATATCTGACTTTATTCACGAATATTGAAGACTATTCATAGAAAAATGAAAATTTTTCTTTTCGTCTAAAATATCTATTCTGGATACTAGCTTTGATTGTATCCATGTTTTGATCATTCTTGAATTTTACACCACTATGATTATTTTTGAGGTATTTTTGGACGTGGATAAAACTAAGTACGAATCCTTAATCCTTGTCATTTTGTTTCACTGGATTCGTTTCTTTAAAAGTATTTTTCATCATCCTCAGTCTTAAATGATGATAGTATTGAATATCTTTGGCCTGTAGTGCAAAGATGAATGATTTCTGAAGAATATCTTTGGCTTGTAGTGCAAAGATGAATGATTTCTGAAGAATATCTTTGGCTTTGTAGTGCAAAGATGAGCAGTGTTTAAATGAACATGGCGATCGATGAATATCTTTGGCCTTTAGTGCAAAGATGAGCAGTGTTTAAATGAACATACGACCGATCGATGAATATCTTTGGCCTTTAGTGCAAAAGATGAGCAGTGTTGAGATGAACATGACCGATTGATGAATATCTTTGGCTGTAGTGCAAAGATGAATATTTGATTTGAGATGAATATTGATTGATGTTGAGGGGATAAAATATTGATGATGGATTTGTTAAATTCATAGATTATAGTAGATTTCATTCTCTACGTAACTCTTACATGAATTATTATTTCCGCTGCGAATATTGATCGAAACTTGTTATACTATTGTATTCTATCGATTTTTTTCTGTTGGAGACTAACGATAATTTGTTGTATATTATCTTAGTCATAACATTCTTCTATTGGGCTAGTTGAGCTCACCACTTTTCCTTGTTGTTCCATTTTTTCTTCTCGGGAGGCGAGAATATAGCGAGTATGTAGTCGGGGTATGGAATGAAGGTTTTAGAAAGGATTGTTTAGTAGTCCTCACCATTTTTTAATGTATCAATAAATGTGATGAGGATTTATTTGAGTATAAATATTGTCAGAAGATAATATTTGTATTTAAACTCACGCTTTTTATTGTTGTGATAATAAAGTTGTAGTTGTTTACGTACCATGTATTTGGCGACTTCCAGAATGGGTTGGATGGAATGGACCTATTTTGGGGTCGTCACAAGATGATTCTGAATCAGACATTGACACTTGAACTCATGAAATGTATGTTTTAGCAATACATGTTTTTATATCATTATCATGTTTATGTACTAAACTATTTAAATGCAACTTTTGTTTATTGTCATTTTATATTCATATATATACATGTTTATATCATCATCGTGTTTATTGTCATATATACATGTAATCAAATATGACTCTAATAACATCTTGAAATTTGTATATCTGGATGGCTTGAGCGGTATGAGAAAAAGCGGCTTGGGTAGGGGGCCTAATAATGTGCCCAAGGCCCCTACTAATCCCGATGATCGGATTCTTATTGATTCGCCTCCTCAAGAATATACGTCGTCCCGATATATCATTTATATAAAAGCATTTAAGATTCCATTTATTGTATATTGGTAATGTTTTGATTGATATTATATTGGTAATGTTTTGTTTTGGTCTTATTGTATTGAAAATTTGTATATTTCTCTTGGTTTCATATGTCAATTTTTGGTTTGTGTCTTGGGTGCCTAGAAATGTCCATATACGCATGTCGTAAATGCATGTGGCTAGTACATATTATAGGGAGACTATGGCGATTTTTTTTAAGTATTATAAGTATAAGTTTGAAAATGTTCACAAATATTATAACTTAGATATAAATTGCTTTAATATATGCTAATTGATGTTGTATATTATAGTGATTTTTAGAGATAATAAGATCGTCGAGTGCATATCACGGTGTGTTTACGTAATTGGCTACACTTTTGTGATTACATTATGAAGACACCTATCGCCCTGAGGATCTTTGTTTGGGCGAAATTTGGTATGTTTTTTTAATTACATAAATAATATTAATATAATATTCAAAGGATAATTATTTAGTAATGTTATTATTGTTTTTTATTTGCGTAAGCGGTATAGATGGGAGGGCCGCGCAGCTTCAAATGATTCGAGACATTATTACGGCAAAAGTGCGCGTGATCGCACAAGGACAACTTGAATAAGAGCACAAAAAGCCATTCACAATGCCGAGATCGACCATCCGAGCCGGGAGAGGATTATATGCACGAGCATAGCCCCTCGGTGGTGCACCCGATCCATATAAATTTGAGATGTGCCCAATGGAGAAATTTGAGAAATTTGGGTGAAAAGACGAAAAGATCGCCGCCACCAACAGAGCCTCGGGTGTATCCGATGGCGAAAAGGCTAAAAAGGAACATACTGGTGGCGGTATTTCACGATTCTGAAAGATATCAACTTTGCCCGAATGCGTATTTACAAGTTTTAATATGTTTACAATCATGAATTGTAGAAAATATCCCATTTTACTTAGTAATATTGTCTTGTTTTTGTATAGAGTCTCGGATCTCAAGGTCACTATCCATTGGCATTTGGATGTACGTGGCCACTCGTGATGGTTCCGCTCGAGGCTATCCGGATAAGCGGTAATAAGTTTTAACAACCTGATCTTGTTTATTAATACTTACAAAATATTATTTTTAACTATTTAAGTGTTAACATGATGACGGGATACTTATAAAGCGTTTATTGAATGGTATTTATCTCGAAGGCACTCCACGTCACTTTATTGATCAAGAGTTGTGGGGAGAGGCGTCATTGTGAAGAAGAACTACATTAAAGGTCAAGGATAACGACGACGCCCATCCTTGATGGCTTAGGCGACTCTGTACCCAGTCTTCCACATCATCGAGTCATCCAGATTGTTCATACTCTACCGATTTGTTGTGAGAGCTATATGTCAAGATCGAAATCTTCTAAAGATCTTTGGGCGGGCACACTGGGGCTCTTGATCCCGAGGAGTTAATTTGAAGCGATGGCGGCAGCAAGCAGCAGGACTGACATGGGGATGGCGACGAGGTATAAAATCAATTTGTTGTATGTATTGTCATAATATATACCAAAGATCAACATATTTATTATATTTTTAACTTGTTTTATTATTTTGTTAATTACGAGGGTGATCAAGGAGGGATGACGCTTGACATAACCTTGTACTTGTATATTCATTATTTGGATGTTTGTATATATGTTACTTAAACAAGTTTTGAAATGTTATTATATTTATTCAAATCATATTGGTTTTAAAGGTTTATATACTAGTTTGGTGTATGTGTTGGTGGACGATGGATGTTTATATTGTTTTGTATGTTGTTTATCTTGGTGTGTATGTGTGTTGGGATAAAGCGGTGAAAGCAGTGCAGGTTTTGGGAATTTCGCAAAACAAAGAAAAATCGGCTTTAATTTTTTTCATATCAATATCAGCGTGACGCGTCGTTAAAAGTTAAAAAGATGAATGACGAAAGTATCGTCGACCGCACGCGATCATTCGATATAATGGTAGTGACACGTGGACCACGTCGACTTTGGCCTGGACCATCTTGACTCAATTTCGGTGATCAGATTTGTCATTTGATTCGCTTCATAATCTGATTCGCAGATATCTTCGTCGCATTAATAGTGGTCATGATGTGCATCCCAAATGACCGATTTTTTACGCTTGACGATTATCGCCGATCAGTATCGCGGTCATGAGATATATCTGCTGACCGATAAGTGCGGTCGCTGATAGACCTTTTTCTTGTAGTGTAAATAGTTAATAATTCAACAATGTTTAATTAAACATAATTCTCTAAAAATTAGCACAATAATCAAATAAACTTATTTGATCAAAGCTGCTGCAAACTTGCATAAAGAAAAACATAATATGAGCCAACTTAATGCCTAGTACGAATATAAATATGTACATATATATATATATATATATAATTCGAATCGAATAGTACGCACGACACATACGCCACTAATCCGCCAATCAAATTAAATCAAATCAAATATTGGGCCAACCTATACGGATCCTGAACAACTATATCAAATGGCCAAAACTCAAATCCAAAACAACATACAAAATTTAATGGTCAAAACTCACATCCAAAGTAACTTACAAAATAAAAGGATATGTCGTGAACTGATCAATATTTGACACGATAACTTAATTGGCACAAAGTACAAATATGAGTTATTTATCAACTAGCTACAAAATGAAATTATCATATTAATTTCACAAGAAACAATTATGTGAAGTAATAAAGGAATTTGAAACGAGAAACAAAACGAACTAATTAAATTTCACAAGAGTATTATTGAAGGAGAACGAAAATTTGTAACCACTTATAGCAAATTCCACAAAATCTTATCTTCCAATGTCAATGATATCAAATACAAAATCTTAACTACCATAAATATATTCACCTCAAATTAAATATGATCCAAACTAATAATTCTAAAATAATTTGCAATCCAATCAAGGTGCCTTTAATTACCTCCTTAGATCACTATTAATACTCCACAACTTAAAAATTAATAACAAAATTTAAGAAATCTTAAAACTCTAATATGACAAATTATTCTTAAGGCGTCCAGTCCATTATTATGGTCTTATCACCATTAATTAAAATTTATTTGTCAAATTAATTAATTTTAATAGAAACTAGACTTCAAATACTCCAATTTACCATCAAGAAACACATAAATCATATTTTAAATCTTTAAGTTATATATTTAGAACTTATTCTTTGAAAATATAATTCTACTATAAAAATTTTGGATCATCCCTTTCTTAAAATTCATAACAAATCATATGTTAATCTTTAATCTGCTTGAAATTGGTAAACATATTCTCATGTTATATATGTATAATATTTCAAAAATTATAACGATCCAATAATTGGGATTAAGATATATAACCCACACAATATACCATAAAATATAAAAATTAATTTTCGATTTTAACGTTTACATTCAATCAAATTATATTCCTTAATATATGTATATATATAAAAATTTATCTCCTCTTTCAAATTATATCACGATATCTAATTCCATGTCTATATTTTCTTTAAAAATAATCTCTAATTAAAAAATTCTCAAAACAAATCTTAAAATCAAAATAAGAAATAATTAATATTTACTTTCTTCAAGAGTTTTTAAAATCTTTTCATGTTTTCATGAAAATTGTAACTCTAAAAAAGATACACAAAATAGCTTCAAGAATTACTCAATTCAAAATTAATATGTGTAAAACCCCAACTTTTATAAATAAAGACGAATTTTCTATAAATATTATTTTTGAATATTATGAAATAAATTTGATATAATGTTATAGTTGTGGGTAATATTTATAAATTTTGCAAAGTAAGCAAGTTGTTATAAAATATTCGTTTGGTCGGGGAAATTCGTACGACGGCTCAATCATTGGTGGACCCCACAATGGAAGTATTGTCGTAGTTAGAAAACGACAAAATTATCTTTCTATAAAAATAACGGCGGAGGTGTTACCGTTAAAACCGTTGAACTACCTTAGTAGTAAAATACGATGTCTGGGTGGTTAAGTAGTAACACAGCGGTATTGATTATTGATGCTTTACGTGAGAAGTCACTTAGCTATACTCAATTATTGCTACGAGAATTGTGGCATCATATCTCTTATATTATTGATTCAATTATTATCACAAAGATCATCCGTGATAATATGTTATATTATTAAATCAATAATTGAGACGACAAGTTATAAATGATTAATAATTGTTGAAAGATTAAATATGTGTTGATTAAAAATAAAATAATTTGTGGTAATATTTATTCAATCCTTGATGTATATAAAGAGTACATTATGAGACGTTTGTGGTAAGTTTGGTTATTTTATGGGGGGGGTCATATGTCATCATCTAAAGTCTCTTCGTCGATAGTAATTATTACCGTCGATAGTAATTACCTTTATCGGTTGTCAAACCACTTGTCGTTTCATATTACAGTGATCGAACCACTTGTCGTTTCACATTACAAAAGCGCCGAACCAATTGTCGTCTCACATTACGGTGTCAAACCACTTTTCTTTTCACATCACCAGTCGTTGAGCCCTTGCCTTTTCACATGGCAAGTCTTTAAGCTAGAAATCTTCTATAAATAGAGGCCTAGTGCTTCATTATTTTCACGAATTCATTCAAGCTATATAGAGAGAAAGTATAGAGAGATAAGAGAGAGAAAAAAGAAAACATTCTTACTACACTATCTGCGATATTCAATCTCCTACTAAAGTAAGGGTGTTATTCTTTCTTATTCATGAAGAGAAGCTGTTGTTATTCCATTGCTTATTATTACATTGGAATAACTTTGTATCTGCTTAATTTTACCTATACTTAGTGACATTCTTCTATTATTACATTGGAACATCTTGTCATGTGTTTTACACCGGACTGGTTAAAATCTTTATTATTATTCCGTTGAAACATCTTGTGCGTGTGTGTTTTACATCGAACCTGGTTCCATTCTTTATTATTCTATTGGAACATCCTGTCTGTGTGTTTTACGCCGGACTTGGTTCCATTCTTTATTATTCTGTTGGAATATCACATATATGCTTTTCTGTGGGACACAGTTAGATTATTTATTACTCCAAAGTTCGATATTAAATTTTGTATCGACTTTGAACCCCAGACAAAACTCATTTCTAAAATCTCATATCGAATGGCTCTATTGAACTTGAGGAGTTAAAAATTCAACTATAAATTTGGTACGAGCCTTTATCTGGTGACTCCCTTTGTGGAATGCAAGCCAGAGACTCTCCGTAGGGGACACCATATTCATGCGATAGTAAACCGATAGGTGTCATTATAACGTCTTTATCCAAGGTTGGGATATGAGTCGCAGTTGAGAACAACCTAAGTCAGAATCGAAATACGTAGCTTTAAGCTTAGTTGGTTATTATCGGAGATTCGTTGAAGGATATTCTCAATTGCTATTCCATTAACGCAATTGACTCGTAGAGATACAAAATTCGAATGGAGCAAGGAATGTGGGAAGAGCTTCAAGAACTCAAGAGGAGACTCATTTCAAAGACATGTTACGACAATGCCATCTTGGAAAAGCGAGCGTGGTAGGTGACATGTTGAGTAGAAGATCGTATACAAGACGAAAGTACGATATTGTCAAAGACTCATTTCAGTATAATTTACAAATAATAGAGATGGAGATGAAAACTCTAGGTACCCACGTGATGATATCTGAGTATAATCAACTTTAATCGATAAAGTTAAACACATTCAAGCTACACAATCAAGTCGATGAATTTGAAGAAGGAGGTGCAAGAAGTTGTTATTTCAAAAGCGAGAATCGGTGAGGTGAGGAAAGCTCAAACCTTTGATTTATTAATCCATTTGAAATTCTCGATCGAATAGGAACCGTGGCCTATAGACTCGTTTGCACGCCAAGTACGACGCGTGTTCATAACGTTTTCACGTATCGATGTTACGTAAATATGTGGACGACCGAACCACGTCATTGAGCTAGAACCGGACGAGATAAGAGAAGACTTAACGTCACGAGGAGGTACTGTCAAGATCTTGGATAGGAAAGAACATGTCCTATGTCCGAGGTTATACCACAAGTTTAGTTTTTGTGGAGAAACCATGCTATTGAGGAAATGACCTGGGAGTTGGAAACGGAAATGAAAGCGAGGTATTCACTTCTTTTCAAAATACCAGGTACGTACGTCAATTTCGAGGACGAAATTTCATAAGGAGGAGAGGCTGTAAGACCCCAAATTATTAATAAATGAAATTTATTTTCTTCTATTTATTATTTTGAAATAGTAAGGGTTGATTTGATTAATGTGGATAGTTATGGGTAAAATACGCAAATATTTCGAATAAACAAGTGGTTATAAATTATTCATTATTGTCGGAGAATATTCGTTTGGTCGTGGAATATTCGTACTGTCGTGGAATATTCGTACGACGGCGCAGTCTTTTGTGGGCCCATAACGGAAAGCGATTGGATGAAGAAAACGACAAATATAAGTTGTTTATAAATAATGGCGTAGTTATTACTGATTATCTTTGTTGGAATACCGATGGTTAAAACACACTAATATGCGTTGTTGAACAAGAAGCACTTGCAGTATTGCACCAATTATTGATTCTTACGTAAGAAGACACACTACTCAATAATTATTACGAAGAATTACTATTCAATATTTTATTTTATTGATTCAAAATTCACTGCATTGATATTTTATATTCTTGTTGTTTCAATAAATTGTCATTACACAGTATTTTCCATTATCGAAGCAATAATTCATATTATCTGAATAATATTTTTAGAAAAAATTATTGGCAATGTCTAGTAAGTTCTGTCTAAGGAGAGGTTTGTGAAAGTAGTATGCACACAAGCCAATCATGATTGATGATAAAGCATATACTTTGTAACAATCTTATTCATTTATTAATAAAAAGTATTAATTTATTAAAGGCTTTTAATTATCTACATGATGTTGTTTTATTATATGTGATAAACCCATAGTTTTAAGCAATGCTTTTAGAATAATGATGATGATCATTCTAATGAGATCTAAATTCTTAGAAAGCTTAAAACTAAAATAGTTCCCAATCATTGGATTACTAAATTGGGGATTAGTGAATCCAGGATAGATTGGTACATACGTTCTTCTTTCGTTGGATGAGGATGATTGATCACATGATCATTTGTGTGGAGATACTAAAGCAAGTATGTAGGTGCTTATTAGAGAATAAGTTCCTTTGAGCGTGGCTCGCTAAGGAATACCTAATGGAGTTTTACTTTTGCTGTCGATAGGAATTCTGTAGTGATAGTAGTCAAGTGATCCTTGGACTTGAGATCATCATAGTATCTTGTGTATGATGAGTTATACTTTGACTTATTCCTTAAGACCCTTAGGGTATATCAAAGGGTATGCTTGGGTATAATAAATTGTACATGGAGATAATGTATGATCAATAAAGAATCTACCACTTCTAATAAAAGAAGAGAAATGTCCTATGTGATTTGATAAATGACAAACCAAAGGTAGTCCTTGGCGAGGTAAAATGAAATTAGAAAGGAGTTTCTAATTTGCATTATTTGAGTTGTGCATTTAAGGATCGAAATACATATAATTAAATAAAATAAGACTTGACAAAGAATTCCATGTCTTATATTTAATTGGGACATCAGTATGGTGGAAGGATTGAATTGCAGTAACTATTTACTCAAAGGTTCTTTAATGATTAATGTTGAAATCTATATTATCCGGAAAGTCGTTGATCGCTAGGGAGGCTTATCCCTATTGTAGAATAAATATTATTTATTTAAATAAATTAATTGTTTAATTTATTTATTTAAATAAGATTAGAATTGTTTCTAATTGATTTATTCACAATGGGTTTAATATGGAGAAACTAAAGGGTCACACACCATAAAAGGAAGAATAATTATTTAAGAAGTTAATGGCATAATCGTAATAATATGTTAAGTATATTTAATTTAATCTATGGTGATAGAATAAATTAAATAGCTTAATATTTATTATTTAATATTTTAGAAATATTAAATATAAATTAATAAGAGGAGTCTTATTAATATTATTACAATTATTATTATTTTAATTTCTAAAAGAGTTTAGGAATTAATTTAATATAAGTACTCTCATTTATTCCTAATTGGATTAGGAAGGAAAATTAGTTAAAAGAGTTTAATTAATTATCCCTAATTAGATTAGGAGTTTAATTAATTAAAAGAATTTAATTAATTAAATAAATCCCAATTCCTTAATTGTTAAGGTGGGTTGCCCACATCTATAAATAAGAGAGTCTTATTATGGGTGTTGGTGGTTGTTGACTTTTACAAATATGACATAATTCCAATTTGTTGGAGAGTACCCTTTTCTATAGAGATAGAAAATTAGGGATTGAGCCAAATACCCCTTCTTCTTGAATCTTTATTTTTCGTTGGTGGATCACCTCTAGAGGCCAAACATATGGGTGGCTAACGTTGATCAAAGGAAGGAACCAAACCAAAGTGGATTCAAGTTGAAGCGAAAGGATTTGGAGGTGAACTTGTACCGAGAAAGCTCGATCTTCAAGGGTATGATTTTATTCTTTATCTTTTCGTTTAATTAATAATTATGCATAAAGGGTGATCCGGGTATATGGTTTGTAAATTTTTTAAACTCTGATTTTACACGTTTCCGCATTTTTTATGCAATTTGATTGCGTTCAATAATATTACAAACCTAACAGTTTGGTCATCTAATCTTGCCATGATAAGGAGAAATCTTTATTCGAAAGCCCCTCTTTCTTTAGGAACTACCGGTCATCGATCTTGTGATTTCGTAATATTATTTATGAATAATTAATTATTGATTTATATGATGAGGAAAATATTGATTTTATGTGGATATAGATGGAGAAAATTTTTAAAATGACAATTGTTGAAAATTAATATTTTATCTTTTTTTCTCGATAAAATAATTCATTTAAATATATTATTTTAATAATATATTAACTGGTGATATTTTTATAATGAATGTAGGATATATGAGTATATGAGGAGGAAGAGTATTTTTGTTGCAATAAATGTTTAAAACATGTTAAACATGCTCGGTGGACCCCATTTATATTTGAAATTTGATTATAGCACGTAAAATCGCCCGTTTGTGGATTTCGGTCAATTTCTGTTTGGAATTCGGAAAAACTTTCTTCTGCAAAGTTGTAGAGAATTGAATTTCCTATAAAAAATCGCGAGTTTCGAATTTTCTGACAAAAGGGCTCTTTATTGTGAATTATTGAAGTTCTAAAGCTCCGAAATAATTAATTTTTGGAAGTTTAAAATAATTTAAATAAGAAAAATGTTTTTTGTGTTTGGTGGGAATTTTTAACACATGCTAAGTTGTTGAATTCAGATGATTCTAAGTGGGCGTAGACAAATTAATATATATTATTATTATATTAAATTTTCTGCTTTTGGTGTTCTAAGAATTTCTATAAATAGGTGCTTGGGTTAGAATTGAAAATCACACCGTAAATCAAGTTTTCTCTCTATATTATCGGCGTATTTTTGTGAGTATTTTGAGTATACTTTGAGTATTGCTATACGGTGCAAGTTCAAGTCATAGCCTATATCCAAAGTGTTTCAACTGTAAGATCTTGTCTTTTCGAGGTAAGGGATGTTATTTTATTCGAAAATGATATTATTTCTTCAATATCATTATCTTTGAAATATTGGTTGGAAATTTTATCAAATTTGGAACTTTTTTTCATGACGGGTTTACTATTCATGAGTTCTTATTCACGAGTTACTATTCATGAGTTTACTATTCAAGATCTTATTCACGTATCGATTAATTATTCACGATACTCAAGACTATTCACTTAATACTCAAGACTATTCAATAGAAAAATGAAATTTCTTCTTTTGTCCAAAATATCTATTATGGATACTAGCTTTGATTGTATCCATGTTTTGATTATTCTTGAATTTTACTCCACTCGATTACTTATGAAAGTATTTTTGAACTTGGATTGTTTAAAATACAAATCCTTAATATTTGTTCTTTTGTTTCTTTGGATTCGTTTTCTTTGAAATATTTTCATCATCCTCGGTCTAAATGATGATATTCTTGAATATCTTTGGCTCAGTAGTGCAAAGATGAATGATTTCTTGATGAATATCTTTTGCCCGTAGTGCAAAGATGAGCAGTGTTGAGATGAACACGACCCATCGATTAATATCTTTGGCCCAGTAGTGCAAAGATGAACAAGTGTTTAGGCGAACATGACTAATGATGAATATCTTTCGCCTATAGTGCAAAGATGAATATTTGATTCAGGATATATATTGATTGATGTTACTGAGGATAAAATATCGACGATGAACTTTTAAATTCATATATAGAAGATAGTAGTTTTGCATTCTCTACTTAACTCTTCTAATGAATTGTTGTTTCACTGCGATTGTTGATTTAAAAGCGGTTTATTGTCTATTGATTCTATCGATTTTTCCTGTTGAAGACTAACGATAATTTGTTGTATATTATCTTAATCATAATATTCTTTTTTGGGCTAGTTGAGCTCACCTTTTTCCTTTTTGTTCCATTTTTCTTCTCGGGAGGCGAGAATGTAGCAAATCTTAGTCGGGGTATGGAATGAAGGTTCTAGAGAGAGTTGTTTAGTAGTCCTCACCATTTTGTAAAATAATGTATCAATAAATGTGATGAGGATTTATTTGAGTATAGATATTGTACAGAAGATAATATTTGTATTCAAACTCACAGCTTTTCTTGTTGTAATAATAAAGTTGTAGTTGTTTCGCATCTACGTATTGTAACTCGGAATGGGTGATGTATACCTATTTTGGGGGCGTCACAAAATAACTTTTCTTTCTTCTTCACAATTGTAGAGGACGAAAAACTGAAGAAATAGACTTTGAATTCACTTAATTTCGACATCAGATGAATTAATTATGATTTTTCTAAAGGACTGCAGTGTGTATAAATATTCTCCTCGGGAATTCAACTAATCTAATTAGAACAGGATTATGGTTATATCTCCACTCTTTAAATATAACAAAAAAAAAATAGTATAGGAGTTACCAAAACCTTAATGAATTATTCAATTTTAATTAAATCAATTATTTATTAACAGAATATAACTTTCCAAACAAAACAAGGAAGAAAGAAAGAAAAAATTAGTAACTTACCTTTTCCAATTCAATTTCGCTTTAATAAAATAAAATAAAATTAATTAATGTTAAATTATTAAAAAAATCTAGGTTATTACAGGTTTGGTCAAGCATGAGCAAGAATGCTTTGGTGACTAAAGATGGATATAAAATGATGTATGGTGGATCTTCAACTAATTATAATTTGTGTTATTTTGTGTATATGTATATACATACTTGTTCTCAATATTATTAACATAAGAATATATATATACACGGTAAAGATCAAGAGCATTCTTCTTAAATAGCATTCTGCCTTAAAATAGCATTCTTTTATCAAAACGACGTAGTTTTGGAGGGATGCGGTGGCATTTTTGTAAATACAATACCACTGCGTATTTACAAAAATACCACCGCGTCCCTCCAAACTACGTCGTTTTGATAAAAGAATGCTATTTAAGGCGGAATGCTATTTAAGGAGAATGCTCTTGATCCTGACCGTATATATATATATATATATAAAGGGAAATGATCCATAACATGTATTTTGGGATGAAAAGTGGACAAATAACATCTCCATCATACATTACAAAAATTAAGGGTTGAGATTCAAAATGAAATTACGTCATCCGCTAGTTCAACTAGCGGACACAGAAAAAGAACTTTTCGAACAGAATTGCCCCCATATCAAGCCATTTACAGATCTGATTTTGACAAATTTATAATTACGCCTTTCCCTAGTAACAATATTTTATGCGTTGAATGATGTAACGTCTTCTAGTAGAAATAAATCGTGTTCTGCTAGTTGAATTAGCAGATAATTTTGTCCGAAAAGTTCCTTTTATGTGTCCGCTAGTTGTACTAGCGGATGGCGTAATTTCATTTTGAATCTAAGCCCTTAATTTTTGTAATGTATAGTTGAGATGCTATTTGCTCATTTTTCATCTATAACAAATACATGTTACGTGTAATTTTCCAAATATATATATATATATATATATAATTGCAACTTAAATAAATTAAATATATAATTAATATAAGCAAACAACCGGAAGAAACAGTCACGTACTTGCATGTGCACCTCCTCATCCTCCACATGCACGTTTGTCTACCTCTCCACATGATTTTCGCATATAATTCATTAATTAATTATTGCCGTTTCTATATATGTACATACATTCATTGTACTTTCAATATATGTACATACATTCATTCATTTATTAATTAATTCGGGTACGTACTTTACTGGACATTGCCGTTTATTATATTTTCTATTGGATTTATACATCGATTTACTATTAAAAAAATACCGAACTTCAATTACAATTACAATTACAATTACGAGCTAAGAAAATATGAATATGAATATGGAGGGTGTATGGTATATATAGAGTATTAGTATTTCTAAGTATTCAAATTTAGTTATTTTCCCATGCATGTTGATTTACAATCTTCCTACACTATACCACTACCTCCCTATCCCTACCATGTTTCTTTTTCTCTTCCTCTCAAATACCAACCACTCTTTTCTTTCTTGTGGTCCATGCATGGTGTTGCTACAACTAGTGCACCAATCCATTAACGTGGCTGCAAGCTATGGGGGCTAGTACTGACTATTTTTCGTCCGTACGCCAAAATAATATATATTACCTTAATTATTATATAGATTATGTGTAACAAAAAATTAAGTAATCCAATAACTAAAAAAACCATAAACAAGGAGAGCATTACATAATTGACAAATTTTTCCCTCCCCTTTTTTCTTTTCTTTTTTTCATTCGAATTCAAATAATAACAATACCTAAAACATACAAAATTATAAAGCCTTAATTCAAAACTACTACACGTTAATTAATTGAGTTTTTCTATGTGTTTAACAAAAAAATTAGACACAAGCATATTTGAATTTCATATATTTATATTTTAATATAAATATATGAAATTCAAATACACTAGTATCTAATTTTTTTTATACACTCATATCAGAGCATGTGCTTAAAATCAGCAACATTTTGACGATGAATCAAGTAATCATCACCGTTAGATGCGCCAAAAATTGAGGTTTGACTAAGCACCTGTTGCTGCTGTGCTACACGGAGGTCCTTCTGCCTCCGGAGCTCCATTACCTTTCTATGCGAATTTGAGTGCCTAGACGACACAAAAGTCGGGCTCGCTGCGGGTCTATACTCTGGCACCAGCCGACCCGATTTGTACCGGACCCCACAAGCATTGCATAGCGTTTTGGGTCCTAGAGGGCCAGTCCTCCACTGCGGTGTCTTTTCGGAGGCACAATGGAGACACCTCCTGTCGACAGAATTCTCTCTCTTCTTCCACGACGTCGGATTGGGGTCATTATTCTCCGGAGTGGAGTTATCGGAGGAGAGGAGGAGGAGGCGGGAGGTCCAGTTGCAGGGGGCGGCGCGTGAATGCTTGCTCCGGGATTTTCCCGGCACCGCCACGTCGGTGTTGAAGATGGGCGAGTTTTTGTTGGTGGCGATTTCTTCGGAGGAGGAAGTGCCGGTGGGAGATTTAAGAGTGGTGTCGGTGGGAATAAATTGGAGATTTTGCATACCGTCGTTTGAGAATGATTCCTCCACGAAATTCGAGAGCCATTCTAGCTCAGCCAACTCGTTGTACTGTTGTTTAGACAAGGTCAACATGAGTTTGTACTGGTTTTTGTGTTTCATTTTGAATTTATTTTACTTGAGTACATTACTTTACGTGAAATTTGTTTATGATATTAACAAATAATTTTTCAGTAATTTGAAATAAGAATGGCTGAAATAGAGAGCGAAATAATATGTACATTAGATTTAAATTAAATTTTAAATAAAAAATAAAAATAATATTTGAAAATTGAAATAGGAAATTGTTGTGGAGGAGAGAGAAGGAAAAAACAAATGAATATCACCAATATAACAATATTTTAATGAATACAATGCAGTCAAGCAGAAGTAATAAATTAAGAATTTTACCGGAACGCATAGTTCGGAACTAGAGAATTGAGCGTCATTGAAGCTCCGGCAGCTAATGTTGCCGGAAACAGAGGAATTGCAGCTGTCAACCGCGGTGACGGTGGAAGAGTCAGCTGAATTTTCCGCAATACTGTCGAAGAAGGCATCAGTCATGACTTCGCCTTCTTTGGGGAAGTCGAGCAGGTCATCAATGGCGAAGTGGTTGTTTTCGGCCGGTTTCTGGTCGACGTAACGATTGTCGGGTAAGAATTGGCCGTCTCCGGCACCGAAATTGTTACCGACGAAGAAGTCTGATGCTTCCATCGCTATAATAGTGGTGCGTGTTAATTTTTGTGTGCGATAGACGCAAACTGTTTACTATTTTGGAAATTTAAGAGAGAAAAATGTGCGTGAGAGAGAGAGGTGGGGATAAAGTGAAGAAGATGAGGATGACAGGCGGACAGAGCTGAACGTGGGTGTGGATTTTGATGATGAGCGGAGGGACGGGTCCTCCTTTTGTAAATATATTCATTAATTCTTCAATTTTATTTTTTATTATTATTAACATGAGCGGAGTCATATTATTCGGGTCAATTATAAAATTGAATCATCCTATTAATAATTTATATATCAAATTATAATTGTTAAAATTATTAATTTATCAAATTATAAAATATTTTCATTTATTACATATATTTGTCATTAAATTAATTTACGGCAATTAAAAATGGAATAATGTATACTATCATTTTACTTATATTAGTGGAGTATTTAATTAAAGCATCTCACTTGGTATAATTGTGTAAAGTTGTTTCAACTTCAAAATTATATAAAAAGCACTTTCTTTTTCCTTTTCCTTTTTTTATTTTATTTTGTATTTTGATCTCTTTAGTATTTTGGTTACTTTTTACTATTACTTGTATCATACTAATTACCTAACAAAATGTATTTAATACCTTAAAGGCGTGTGTTAACGCCAAGATCTTTCGTCACGTCCCAATCACCTAAAACGTCCTGATCCTGCAACGTAAACACAATAAACACCACAAGCTTCGATGACGGCGGTTCGTCGAGGGGATAAAAGCTCAGCGTGAGAATCAAGATGTGAATTCACAAGGTTTATCGAAAACGGAGGCTATATCGCCTAGTAGTGTATTGATATCAAGAGATAATAATAATTCCTCGCAGATATCTCGATTATAATTGAAGAAATGTATGAGAACATACCTCTTGGTGGAGACTTCCGCCAAATTATACCCTCCTTTCGAATTACCGTGCCACCCACTACTCCCCGACACATTCCCTTTTACCCGATGGGTTCACTTACCGCATGTAGTTTGTTCAACGCTTTTGATCAACTTTGTTTCTACCGCCAAATCGATTACAATCCCATCCACATTAATGCATGGCGAGTTCTTTTAGTCAACCGACATGCTTTTTCATCATTACTGGTCAAAGATTGTAGATATTTAAAATGTCTAAATGATTGATCCATCGACCCTAATTCGGTCTTATAAGTTTGAAATGAAAATGATATGATGATTGCTTAATGATTTTAATAATTCAATAATAGATACCAATAGAATAAAAAGAATAAGCTGTCTAATACACTCCTACCAAATAGATAAAAAATATCATGACCCAACAAATGTAAAAATATAATAATAGAAATTACTACTGTATATTAGTAAATTTGTTATTTTTACTATATATATATATTTAATGATTAGTAGTAGTAGTACCGGTGGTGGTAAATTAAATTAAATGGTGTTAAAAAATGAAGAGCATAAATTACTTGTAGTACATAAAGTTAACCCCACCCCCACTCCCCCAACTCCACACCACCCCACTCCACCCCAAACAGAGTAAAGACTCCTCTATGCATTTACAGCCGGATTCCTCTACTGTCCCAATCACTATTTCTGTCTTGGGAAATGGGATTTTGTGCTCTCCTCCTCCTCCTCCTATTTTTCTTTTATTTATTTCTCTGTAGTGTAGTAGTAAGAAATTAGTAAATTAAGTAGTAGTAGTAGTAGTAGTAGTATACATCCTCCATGCATCTAGATTCAAGAGTAGTAATTAAGCACGATGGATGGATACAGGCTACAGAACAGCTGCTCAAGACATTTTTCACCTTCAACTTACTACTACTAGTTTTTATAAGGGGGAGGGGGTATGTAGTAGTATATAATTACTAAGAAAACTGAAAGTAATTACTAAAACCAAACAAAATACTCCTAAAATAAATATGTGAAGGTGGTGTTGTAATGGTTCATTAGGTCGGTCCAACCTGACAAAGATGAGGGTGTTGTCAGCCATCATGTGATAGTGCGGTGGTATATATATAAATAAATAAATTAGACTTATTACCTTGGTTTCAAAATGGAATAATATGTGTTGACTTTTTAATAATTAGTACTCCCTCCATTTTAATTTTATACTTTAAATTTTTTTTTTTATTTCTAATTATTTGTCGTTTATGGTTATCTAGGAGAATTGATTACTATTTTTTTCAAATTACTCCTTATTATTTCATCTAATTTTTTGATCCATATTTATGAGATAAGTGAGGTGAAGGGTATTATAGACAATTGATAATATAGTTAATACTTTTTAATCATTTCCTTAATTCTTGTGCACATGTCTAAAACGACTTATATTAAAGAACAGAGGGGGTAGTATGAAAATACACAGCGGTGCTCAAAATTATTCCACTCCTTGTGTGTGTGAGAATTAATTGGGTTTTCAGACTCGCACACACCAGTCACCACCGCCGTTTTTCTCTCGCACCTTTTACTAATTTGCATGTTCAACACCCTGGCCAACGTGGTTCATCAATTTTTAACTACAACTAGAACCACTGGAGGCCAGGCCCCAATTAAGCCTTAGATGCCAATACTAGAACCCAAATAATAATGACTTAGTTGGGCTCATTGTAAGACCCCAGTTTTTATAAATAAAGATGAATTTTCTATAAATATTATTTTTGAATATTATGGAATAATTTGATATAATGTTATAGTTGTGGGTAATATTTATAAATTTTGCAAAAGATACTGATGGTTATATTATATTCGATTGGTTTAATATATTGGTTTAGCGGGGAATATTCGTCATAACTACTCAATCATTGGTGGACCCCACAATGTAAATTATTGTCGGATCGAGAAAAAGACAAAAATATTTTATTGAAATAACTACGGAAGTTTTACTGGTGATATCTTGTTGAACTACTTCCAGTAGTAAAAAGATAAAGAATACGTGTTACAGATAAGAAGACACCAGATTGATTATCGACGCTTATGGTAAGTCACTTGGTTTGATTCCATTATCATTCGATTAATAATATGAATTATTATAGCGATAATGACGCTTTTATTTTATTCAGATTATTAACGTAATAAAATGTAAACATTTTTTATATAAAATGTAATACTTTATTAAAGTTATTTTATAAATAAAATATATTATATTTTATTATACATAGTGTTTTCAGATAAGATTTTCAGATAAGATTTCAGATAAGAAATGTTTTTATATAAATAGAATATATTATATTTTATTTAAAAGATTTTTCTTTAAACACTTGAATCGTCGATTAAAAGTAAATCAATCCTGGACCGTTCATTGGATTAATTACTTACGCATTCCATTTTCCTATAAATAAAGTTTCATTCCTTCATTATTTTCTTTTAATTCATCAAACTCTACAGATAATTATAGTAGAAAGTTTATAGAGAAAGTTATGTAAAGAAGAAAGTATTACGCTACTTCATTACTTCTATATTCAGTTCTTTTTACCAGAAGTGGTGTTATTCTTTCTTCTTGAAGAGAACTTCGTTATTCCATTCATTATTATTCTCGCATTGGAATAACTCGTAAAAGTGGCATACCCTATACATAACTTGTGATACGCAGATACCCTATACTTGGTGAAATCCTTATGTTATTCCATCGCTTATTATTCTCATTGGAATAACTCAGATACGCCATGATTCACCCTATACTTGGTGACATTCTTCTATTATTCTCGTTGGAACATCCGTCGCATGGTTTTACACCGGACCGGTTCCGATTTTATTATTATTCCATTTGAACATCCGTGCTCGTGTGTTTTACACGGGACCGGTTCGCGTTTTTATCATTCTCGTTGGAATATCCTATCGTGTGTTTTACACCCGGATCCGGTTCCATCTTTATTATTCTGTTGGAACATCCCGCTCGGTGTGAATTTCACCGACCTGGTTCCGTTATTATTATTCTGTTGGAATAACTCGCCTACGCCAAGCATCGCATGCACGGTGATTTCTTTTGTTATTCCATTCTTTATTATACTGGGTTGGTTAAAACTTTTGACTTCTATACTCCATGAAATTAGTAGAATATCCTCGATATTTCGTTTCATCCAAAGATCTTTTCATGGAAATATTCTTCCGATCATTCTTGAATTTTACTCTACAAAGAAGTATCGTATTGTGATTTGGACGTTAAAAATTCTCGGATAAAATAATTTTGAACTTGTTTTATCAATTCTTATATCATTGTCATCATCCTCATTTTTATATTTTTTAAAGTCATCTCGCTCCTGTACCTAGAAGCATGGATGGACTTGGTATGATTATGACTGAGGGATTATTCTTGTAATCACGACCGTAATGTTACAAATGATGTGGTAAAAAAAAAAAAATCCTCAAAGGGTCAGTAGTGCATTGATGGACAATTGTTGGCATGATCATGACCATTAATGAATAATACACAACTATTTTCGTAGTAGTCATGGGAATAATTGTGATCGCGATACTAAAGAATATCCCTCAGTAGTGCGGGGTGATTCGATGATGTGGATTATTTATTAAAGTTCGAGTCTCGCAATTTATATAAATGATGAAAAACCTTTTAAAATCATAAAAGATAGTAGATTTTATTTTCTACTGACTCTTTTAATGGATCAGATATTCATCCGCAGCTTAAACCGGTTGTCTATTGTATTTTATCGCTTAATATCACAAGACTATTGATAATTTATTTTGCATTATCTTAGTCATAATATTTCTTACGGGCTAGCTATTGAGCTCACCCTTTCTTTTCAATCGTTTCTTCTGTGAAATGAGAATATAGCTTTGGGATTTAGCCTGGGAAACGAGTGATGGTCCCGAAGATAAGATTAGTAGTCCTCACTATTCGTGAAATAGTGTGATAATAATTGTAATGAGGACTTTTTGTTTGAGTTTGTATAATATCTAGTAGACGATATTTGTATTTAAACTCACGCTTTACGTCAGATTGTATTACCTACGCTTATGTTAATAAGTTGTATTTAAATTTTGTACCACGTAAGTGGCGCACCCAAGATGGGTGATGTATACCTAATTTTGGGGGCGTCACACAACAGTATCAAAGCTAAGGGATATGATCCCTGGCTAAGATGTGAGAAAAGTACTAGGAGGGAGAGACGGGAATACCTTCGTTAGTAGATGACCTACCTAAGTTTTTTGTGCTATTTTATTGGTTTCACGTAATATAAAGATAATTGTTAAATGTCAATTAATCTTTTGTTTTGTGGCAAGATTCGAAAATGACATCCGAGAATGTTGAGAATAAGAATGGAGCACAAAGCGATCGTTGATTCACCACATATCAATAATCGGATAATGTGCATCGTGAAGGCGATAATCCTCACGCAAACAACAACACCGACCAAATGATGAATGATCAAATGTTTAGAGGCTTTATGCAATTTATGCAACAAAGAAAGCGAGAGCGACTCGCATCCAAAACGTAGGTGAAAACACGGAAACTCTCAAGCAGTCACCGCTAAACAATTCAAGGAGCTGGGACCACCGGGAGTTTAAGGGAGAAGCAAAACCACTTTGGCGGAAGCATGGATAAAGCAGATTACCAAGATATTTGATGTTTTGGGATGTCCGAGGAGCAAAAGGTTCTTTCACGCCTTTTTATGTTGCGTGGAGAGGCAGACATTGGTGGAATTCCAGAAAACGACTCAACTCATCAGATCAAGATATCTTGGGAGAAGTTCCAGAGTCGTTTCAACGACAAATACTTTCCGAAAGTATTCGCCACATGAAGGAGGTGGAGTTTATCAAGTCGAACAAAACAATACGACCGTGTCGCAATACGAGGCAAAATTTGCAGAGTTATCACGGTTCGGCCCCCACTGGTGGATAATGAAGAGAGAATGGCGCGAATGTTTTTAAGAGGTTTCAAGTCGGAGATACGCCAACATCTTATTTCTCATAAACCGTGTTTGTATTCGAGATGTTGTAAATAGGGCTCATTTAGTGGAGCGATAACGAGTCAACGCAATAAAAAAGAGAGCAAATTTAAGAAAGTTATAATACCAACCGGTAGTAGTCATCAAGCGGTGACAACAAGCGTGAGAGGAATCAACAGGCCAGATATGGTAACCACTTTGGTGGTAATCGGGCCAAAACAATAAGAATGGACATTTCAAGAAACGGAGATTCAACAATGATGGAAAGACGCCAAAGACCAAAGACCCGTTGTTAAGGAAGGAGAAAGACCACCTATCATATGCTTCAAATGCGGAGAAGAGGGACACATCAATCGAATCGTGCTACGCCATCCAAAGCATGTTATAATTGTGGAAGAGAAGGTCACTTAGCTCGATTTTTGCCATCAAGACAAATTCAACTAGGATGGAGGCACCAAAGGTCATTCCCGTAAAAGTCAAAACCAAGAGCTGCAAGAGGAGAAGCGTTTGTTGTGACCTCCCAGAGAAAGCAAGGAACCCGAATGAGGTCATCACGGGTAAGTTTTATCATAAACTCTAATGAAGTCTACACTTTATTTGATACTGGTTCTACCCATTCTTTTATTTCTCCTACTTGGCGCCATCGATTAAATTTGACTCGGAGAAATTAGACTTTGACTTATCTGTGGAAACTCCGTTGGGAGAAACCTTCATTACATCCCATCGCTTATAAGTCTTGCTTGGTTCAAATCGGTACCTCACATTATTCGTCGATCTTATTTCATTAAAAATACTTGCATTTGACGTGATTCTGTGGATTGATTGGTTAACTACTTATCATGCAAAATTGATTGTTTTCGTAAGGTTGTTAGCTTTCATATTCCTAATCAACCTATTATGCTAATTCAAACGACCAAACCATTAAAATCAATCACTGGCCATCTCAAGCCATAAAGCTATTCGCTTATGAAAAATGGATGTCAAGCTTTCTTAGCTCATGTCACGATTTAAACAAAATACGCCGGTTTTGAGCGATATTTCTATTGTTAATAAATTTCCGACGTATTCTCAAGAACTTCCGCCTACCCCGAGCGTGAAATTGAATTTTGTATCGACCTTGAACTCCAGTATAAAACCTATTTCCAAAGCCCCATATCGAATGGCTCCTATGAACTTCGTGGAGTTAAAGACCCAACCGCAGGAATTGTTAGACATTGGCTTTATTCGCCTAGTACTTCTCCTCGGGGTGCCTCGCTTCTATTCGTGAAGAAGAAAGATGGGAGTACGCGACTTTGTATTGATTATCTGGAGTTGAATCATGTCACCATCAAAAATAGGTATCCATTGCCACGTATTGATGACCTGTTTGACCCATTGCAAGGAGCCAAATTCTTTTCAAAGATCGATCTTCGTCCGGATATCACCAATTGAAGATTAGAATCACGACATTCCAAAGACGGCCAGAACCCCAGACGGGCATTATGAATTCCTAGTCATGTCCTTTGGATCGACTAATGCTCCTACCGCCTTTCATGGATATGATGAACCGAGTATTCAAGGAATATTTAGATCACTTGTGGTGGTCGTCTTTATTGATGACATCCTTATTTATTCCAAAAGCCGTGAAGATCATGAGCAACACTTGAGGTCGACACTCCAAAAGCTTCGTGAATATAAGCTTTATGCCAAGTTGAAGAAATGCGAGTTCGGCTTCAAGAAGTAGCATTCCTTGGGCACGTGGTATCAAGTCATGGAATATCCGTTGACCCAAGAAAGATCAAGCTATTCAAAGTCGGGAACAACCTAAATCAAAGGATCAAGACGTAGCTTTCTCGGTTTAAATTGGTTATTATCGGAGATTCGTGGAAGGATTTTTCTAATCGCTACTCCATCGACTCACCGACTCGAAAAGATACAAAGTTCTATTGGAGCGAAGAATGTGAGAAGAGTTTTCAAGAACTCAAGAAGAGACTTATTTCAAAGACTGCTCGACAATACCATTTGGCTTGAGGATTTGTCATCTATGTTGATGCTTCGAGCAAAGGGTGGGATGTGTTCTTATGCAACATGGAAAAGTTATAGCCTATGCCTCATGACAACTCAAAGAATATGAGAGGAATTATCCTACTCATGATCCGAGTTCGGCAATTTGTTGTCTTCTTGACTTAAAATTTGGAGGCATTACTTGTATGGGGAGAAAGTGGAGATCTTTACGGATCATAAAAGCCTCAAATATTTTTCTTCACTCAAAAGGAACTCAACACGCGACAACGACGTTGGCTTGAACTGCTGAAAGATTATGATCATACCATCCAATACCATCCCGAAAAGCGAACGTGGTAGGCGATGCATCGAGTAGTAAGATCGTATGCAAGTACGAAGTGCGTTATTGTCAACACAAAGGCCCATTTTGTGTGACTTGCAAAGGATGGAGATAGAGTTAAAGACTCAGGTGGACGCATGTGATGATAGCAAATATACTGAAAGTAGAACCGACTTTAATCGATAAAGTTAAAAGTCGCCAAGCTACGACTGGAGCCGATGCGTATGAAAAAGAAAGTGCAAGAGAGGTGCTACGCCTAAGCAAGAATCGATGAAGAAGGAATACTTGAAAGTCAACTCTGCACTTTCAGTGTCCTAACGAACTCGATTTAAAGTATAATATCATGATGGAGGCGCATAACACACCATTTGCAATCCATCTCGGGAGTACCAAATGTATCATGATATTATTCATACATTTTGGTGGGAGCAATATGAAGAGGAGATAATATTGTTTATCTCAAGGTGTCTAACTTGTCAACGAAGTTAAAGCGGAGCATCAAGTACCAAAAGGTCCATCAGAACCACTTGAAATTCCGAATGGAAGTGGGAGCACATTACCATGGATTTCGTTAGCACGGCCTTCCTAAGGTTTCTCAAGGCATTGATGCGATTTGGGTCATTGTTGATAGATTGACCAAGTTCGCTCATTTCTTACCGACACGAGAAACTTATACACTTGAACGCCTTCGTCAGATGACATAAACGAGATTCAGAAGATCGCATGGTACGCCAAGATCCATAGTTTCGATCGAGACCCAAGATTCACTTCAAGATTTTGGGTTAGTTTGCAAAAAGCTATGGGCACGGACTTACGATTTAGTTTCTAAGATATCATCCTCGCAGACGGACTGGACAATGGAGAGGACTATTCAAACTCTCAAGATCTATTAAGACTGTGTTCTTGATTTCAAGGGAGTTGGGACAAGTTTTTACCATGGTGGAGTTTTCCTACAACAACAGCTTATCGTTAAGTATTGGCATGGCTCCATTCAAGGCCAGATGGAAGAAAGTGTCGCTCTCCAAGATATCTTTGGATGAAATTGGGTGAAGCAACGTTGTTGGGACCGGAGTGGTACGATGATGACTACGGAAAAGATTCAAACGATCCGACAACGATAAAAACCTCACAAAATCGATAAAAGAGTTATGCCGATCTTCATCGAAAGGACGTGGAATTCAATATAGGAGATCATGTGTTGTTAAAAGTCGCTCCATGGAAAGGAGTTACAAGATTTGGAAAAGAGGGAAACTTAATCCTCGATTCATCTGGCCCATTTTAATCCTCGATCGAGTAGGAATCGTGGCCTATAGACTCGCTTTTTACCGCCAAATATGTCTCGTGTTCATAACGCTTTTCACATATCCATGTTACGTAAATATGCTGAAAGACCCGAACCATATTATCGAAGTTAGAACCGGATTTAAATAAGCGGAAGATTTGACGTATGAAGAGGTTCCTGCTCAAATTTTGATAAGAAGGAACATATTCTACGCCTCCAGGTTATACCTCAAGTCAAAGTTTTCATGGAGGAACCACGATGTTGAGGAAATGACTTGGGAGTTAGAATCAAATGAAATCAAGGTATCCTTACCTCTTCGACATACCAGTGTATCGCACTCTAATTTCGAGGGCTTAAATTTCATAAAGGGAGGTCAGAAGACCCCAGCTTTTTATAAATAAAGATGAATTTTCTATAAATATTATTTTGAATATTATGGAATAATTTGATATAATGTTATAGTTATGGGTAATATTTATAAATTTTGCAAAGTATACAAGTGGTTATATTATATTCGATTGGTGGGGAATATTCGGTTTAGCAGGAATATTCGCATAACTACCAATCATTGGTGGACCCCACAATGTAATTATTGTTTGATCGAGAAAAAGACAAAAATATTTTATTGAAATAACTACGGAAGTTTTACCGTTGATATCTTGTTGAACTACTCGGTAAGAAGAAAAGACAAGAATACGTGTGGTCAGATAAGAAGACACCTGCATATTGATTATTGATGCTTATGTGTAAGTCACTTAGTTTGATTCCATTATTGTCGATTAATAATATGAATTATTATAGCGATAATGACGTTTTGTTTTATTCAGTATTATTAACGTAATAAAAATGTAAACATTTTTTATATAAAATGTAATACTTTATTAAAGTTATTTTATAAATAAAATATATTATATTTTATTACGATAAGTGTTTTCATAAGTATTTTGCATAGTATTCAGATAGTAAAATGTTTTTATATAAATAGAATATATTATATTTTATTTAAAAGATTTTTCTTTAAACATGGACCGTCGATTAAAGTAAATCAATCTGGACTGTTCATGGATTAGTTACTATTATGCATTCCATTTTCCTATAAATAAGCTCATTCCTTCATTATTTTCTTATTTAATTCATTGAAACTCTACAGAATTATATAGAGTAAGTTATAGAGAAAGTTATGTAGAAAAGAAGAAGAGATTCTCGCTACTTCATTACTTCTATATTCAGGTTCTTTTTACTGTAGAGGGTGTTATTCTTCTTCTTCGAAGAGAACTTCATTATTCCATTCATTATTATTCTCATTGAATAACTCGTAAAAGCCAAGATACCCTATACATAACCTCAGACACAGAGATACCCTATACTTGGTGAAATCCTTATGTTATTCCATCGCTTATTATTCATTGGAATAACTTTGTATACGCTGTGCTCACCCTATACTTGGTGACATTCTTCTATTATTCATTGGAACATCCTGTCTCATGTGTTTTACCCCGGACCGGTTCCGCTTTTTTTATTATTATTCATTGGAACATCCTCGCTCTGCATGTGTTTTACATTAGGACCGGGTTCCGCTTCTTTATCATTTCGTTGGAATATCCTATCGTGTGTTTTTACACCGGATCCTGTTCCATCTTTATTATTCTCGTTGGAACATCCCGCCGGTGTGAATTTCACCGACCACCGTTATTATTATTATTCGTTGGAATAACTCGCCTACGCCAAGTACCGCACGCACGGTGATTTCTTTTGTTATTCCATTCTTTATTATACCCAATGGTTAAAACTTTGACTTCTATACTCCATGAAATTAGTAGAATATCCTCGATATTTTGCGTTTCATCCAAAGATCTTTTCATGGAATATATTCTTCGATCATTCTTGAATTTTACTCTACAAAGAAGTATCGTGCCGACAGGTTTGGACGTTAAAAATTCTCGGATAAAATAATTCTTGAACTTGTTTTATCAATTTTTATATCATTGTCATCATCCTCATTTTTATATTTTTTAAAGTCATCTCATACCGTAGAAAGATTTGGATGGACTTGGTATGATTGATTATGACTCAGGATTATTTCTTATGAATCTTTAACCGTAATGTTACAAATGATGGTAAAAAAAAAAAAAAATCCTCGATTGGTCAGAAAGTGATTGATGGACAAATTGTTGGCGTGATCACGACCATTAATGAATACACAACTATTTTTTGGTCAGTATAAGCAGGAATAATTGTGATCGCGATACTTAAAGAATATCCCTACCAGAAATAAGTAAGGGGTGATTCGATGATGTGGATTATTTATTAAAGTTCGAGTCCTCATTTATAACAAATGATGAAAAACCTTTAAAATCATAAAAGATAGTAGATTTTATTTTCTACTTGACTCTTTTAATGGATCAGATATTCACCGCAGCTTAAACCCGGGTTGTCTATCAGATTTTATCGGTTTAACATTGTTCAAGACTATTGATAATTTATTTTGCATTATCTTACCATAATATTTCTTACTGAAATTTAATTGATTTCACCCTTTCTTTCACCGTTCTCTTCGTGAAATGAGAATATAAATTTGACGAATTTTAAATCGGAAACGAGTGATGGTCCCGAAGATAAGATTAGTAGTCCTCACTATTCGCTGAAATAGTGCGATAATAATCAGAATGAGGACTTTTTGTTTGAGTCAGTATAATATCTAAGTAGACGATATTTCAGATTTAAACTCACGCTTTACGTCGTATTGCATACGCATACGCTTATGTTAATAAGTCAGATTTAAATTTTTCACTACGTAAGTGGCACCCAAGATGGGTGATGATACCTAATTTTCAAAAACACACTCATTGTTTGGGCTGCCTTGAAGCTTATTCTTCTGATGGATTATCCTTCAGAACACATACATATAACCCAGATAATAATGAGTTAGTTGGGTTCATTGTCTGGCCTGGGTTGAAGATTATTGTTCTGATGGATTATCCTTCAGAAAATACACATATAGGAGGAGTCTAATTTATAATTTTTATTAATATTCAATATATACTTTTATTTTATATTTATCTCTACAAATAATAAATTACCACTTTTCTCGTTCTAAAATTAGTAATGCTGCTTGAATTTTTTTTTATTTTTGCGATTAATTTGTAAAATTTAAAATAAACAAATAAAATTATTATTGTTCAAAACTAACAAACAAAATACGACTAATTATCTTATTTATTGGTTTCAAAAATTAAATAGGTTCATATTAATCTTAAATTTTATAAAATCAACTCTTATTTGGATGCAAATTAATATAAAAGTTAGTAGTTGTGGCAAGTGAGATTTGCTTAAAAACATTTTTAAAAATACGGAGATTTAGTTTGTTCGTTTTTTTTTATTTAGATTATTCGAAAGTCTGTAGGGAAAATTTTATGCTTTCGTTTCAAAATTAGTGATCAACTTTTAATTTTAGAGTATAAAATATATTTAAAATAGAATCATCACAAAACTATTTTAATTAAATATTTAAAAATATAACTCTATTTGTATAGAATTCATGGTCTGGCCGGGGAAAGGGTGGGTTCATTGGATTAACGAGAAAATTATGGAATAAGCCATCTCACCTCAGCCTGAGGCTCCAGCTTATCCAGACATTGTCATTGATTTAATACACGTGGGCCCACAAGTTTGGTTGTCGGCTCATGCTTATGCTTGTCCCTTTCCCTTTCTCCCACTAAGATATGCCCCACACTCCATTGTCTAAAAAAGATAAATGTTTTAATTTTGGCCATGGGTATGGCGATATGATATTCTTCTCGCATACACATACTTACATACATACATTTATATATATATTATATATATATACGGTCAGAATCAATAACATTCTTCTTAAATAATATTTCTCCTTAAATACGACGTTTTGGAGAGACGTAGTGTCATTTTTGTAAATACAATGTCACCGCATATTTACAAAAATACTATTCTTTTATTTTAATAAAAGAATGCTATTTAAGGAGGAATGCTATTTAAAGAGAATGCTCTTGATCCTTACCGATATATATATATATAGTAAGTATATATTCGAACATCTCCAACCGTCTCTTCAATCATTTTAGAATACTTAAATAGGTGAGTCATGACTCATATCAGAAAATTCCTTTTTAACAACAGCCTCTTTAAACTACCACGTATTTCACTCTTCAAATCTGTAATTAAAGACTAAAAATATTTATTATACTTGATGAGTTTGATATATAGCTCATTAGATTGAAGAGACTGATAAAATACAAAATATAAAAATAATAAATACTAATATTCTTCAAATTGCCACATAAATCAATAAACGTCAATTTAAATAGTTGAAGAGGGAAAGATTATGTAATGAACTGAACTTAGCTCCGTTGGTGCCCCAAACATCTTGCAATACAAGAGATTTTGGGTTCAGTCTCCACGCTCGAATTATTAAAATAAAAAAGAGGAGCATGTAGATACATGCACGAGGGAGCCATTTTTGTGACATCTGGATACGTACATGTATACTATTATTTTTTTTTATGTATTTAAATGATATTTAAATTATTTAAATTTTTATTTAAATTTCAGTTAAAATAAATCACAATAATTATTTAAAAATCATAAAAAAAAAAAAATTACACCTGTCGCTAGACCGGTTGGTACCGCCGGTCGCCGTAAAAGAACTCATTTTGATTTGATATCGTTAGGTGACTATACATGTCAGCAACTATGATTACCTTCTGTCTTTTTGATTTTATCTTCAGATTTTGTTTTCCCACATTTTCTCAATAAGTCTAAGCCGACCGCTTTGCTTCGACCGGGTTAGTGACCGGATTTTTTATTTTTTTTATTTTTTTTTTACTTTTGGCTACTAAATAATTAATGTAATTTATTGAAAATGAAATTTTTATAAAATGCAGTGATTTAAGTGTCATTTGGATACATGTAAAAAATATATTTATACACGATGCAATGCTGTAACCCTGCTTTTTTACACGTATCCAAACGATACCTAAATCATCGTATTTTATAAAAATTTCGATCTAATAAATCACATTAATTATTTAACGATCAAAAAATTAAAAATAATAAAAATTCAACCGATCACTAATGCGGTCGTAGAAGAACTCTTTTCTTATACCTCAAAACATTTTTTGTTATACTGTAATAATCTCAAAATACAATCCATTCCAATATTTTTATTTTTCTTCTACGAGATGTGTTTATTTTATCTATTATTAGAAGGTTATTTTCTTTATTTATGATTTTTTTTGTGTAGTTTTAGGGTGTACTTGATATTGTATTTCTCAAAATATAAGACTTTAAAAAATTAAGTATTTTGAAAAAGAAAAGAAAAGAAATCTTTATTAAAAAAGAATTAAAGTATGTCTAAAACTAAATTTAGTGAAGTAGTATTGTTTAAATTAGGATTTAAATATCATTCTTATGAATATAATAATGGTATTACATTTATTTACTATTTATACTGTAATAATAAATAATAATAGGAGTAATAATAATCCAGCATCAAACGAAAAACAAAAAGTCAAAATATGTGGGGGTTCACCTTATCATCGTCAGTACTACTAGTGTGTATGTGTCAAGTCACGTTTATTTTTCTGTCTCTAGTCTGTCGTCACTTGTCACGTCATCTATGCGCTAGGCTTATTAAATACTTCACTCCTATTGCCTAATGCTATGAAACTGTATGTTATGCCGTCGCCGCCGCCGCCGACGCCGCCGCAGCGATGAAGATGGCCATGGGACTCAATTTCTGTATATAATACTCCATATATGAAAGTAATAGTCTTTATTACCCCTCCGTTCACATGATAAAAGTATTTATTACTATTTTAAATAGTTTCATCAACATTAAATATTTATTTTCTTTTAATAATCAAATTTTTATATTTTTTATTATATCCGTAGATTAAATATCTCATATATTTTTTTATTTTAATTTGCCTCTATATTTAATTTATTATTATTATGCATAATTTTATTATTTTATTAATCTTTCTAATATACGTAAAAATTCACTAGAATAAGGAGTATTATTTAAAAACAACTTTTCAAGCACATGCGCAAATAAAATTTAGTTAAAATCTTACTAACAGTAAATTTGGGAATATATAGATAAACGTTAAGATTTATTTACAATATGAGAGTATGATCAATAGTTTTAAATTCATGACTTTATATAATTTTATGGAGTTATTAAAAATAAATTTAAATTCTTTTTATCAACTCACATTTATTTTTTTTAATATTCGTAGATTATTCCTATTTTGCATTTTTTGTTTATACTAATTTAGACGAAATTTTATATTTTTATATTTCACATGAATGAATGGATGAATCTCAAGATGTTCTAATTAAGCATCGAGGGAGGCGAGGCGCATGCAAAACCCTCATTATGATGATGTCTTGTCATTGCGACCCACGCAAACCTTCCCCCATGCCTCTTCTTACCTTTTTCGCCTACCTTCTCATTCCTGCACTCTCTTTTCCCTTTCCCCCACTCTTTTTCCTTTTATTTACATCTTTTGCCATCCTCCCCCTCTCCCTCCCCATCCCCATCCCCATCCCCATCCCCACTAATATTTTTCTTTTTTCTCTTAAAACAGAGATCAGGAATTAATGTAATATTTTTCAATGGAGAAAAATCAACGGTGACAATTACTTAGATATTATTATAATTTTATTAGCATCCCATGTCTACGTAAAATTTGATAACAACATTATAAAACTTAAAAGATTAAAATAAAAAAAAATTAAAATAATAAAATTTATCAAGGTAAAAATTTAATATAATATAATAAAACTTTATAAGATATCAAATAATTTGAACAAGACTAAAAAGGTGAAAGATAAAACCTCAAGAGTATATATATAAGCTTAAAATTTGTTTTTATTATAATAACAGTGAATCTCATATACTAATATTTGTTTGTAAGGAGTAACAAATATTATATTATAATCTATATTTTAGTTAATATTATATTTTATATATTTATTTGCGTTAAAAAAATAAGTTGTTCTTATAATAATTAAAAAATACTCCCTATATATTTTGAAAGAGGAGATGTTCCCTAACCTAATAATTATTCGGAAAGGATAGATGGATAGTTACGCTCTGTTTCTGAGTTTTAAAATGGACAAAAAAAAAAAGAAATAGACAGAAAAATTAAGTTTTTTTTCTAATTTTTATGTTTCTGAGTTTTTTAATAAACGGAAAAGAAAAGAAATGGACAGAAAACTTGGTCACTTGGACAGAGTCTTAAGATGTGAGCCGGTGAGGGATGGAAAAATCGATCAAAACTAGGTAGTGGCAAAAGTGCAAATGTAAGAAGAGTTGGGGGTGTTTGGTAAGGAGTAACCCAAGGGGTTATTCAAAAATCCATGCACAGGCACAGGCACAGGCACAGGCACAGTAGCAGAGAGAAAAAAAGGAGAGGATACTTGTAAAAGCTAAAAGTGACGAAGAAACCATGAATAACAACAACACAGCAGCAGTAGCATTGCAGTAGTAGCAGTATCAAACTCTAAGCAAATCCAAATTACTAAAACCCTCTCTCTCTCTAAATAAACTTTTCACTTTAAAACTCTCTCGATCCTCCCTCTCTCAGAATTAGGGTTCTTTTACTCCCGCTTTGCCTTTTACCTTTTTCTCTCTCCTTCCTGAGATCTCTTCTCTTTTTCTCCCCTCATTTGCTACTGCGTCCGCCGTCCAAGATGTTTCAAAGATTAGGGACGATTTGGGATAAATACAAGACCTATATTCAAACGCCATGAAGATCCAGTTTTGTTTACTTCAGTCATCTCACTTTCAAGCTCTACTACTGCCAGACTTAAGTTCCGATCTTCCCATAATCTTCGGTTTTCAATTACTTAGTTTAAAAACCCTTGTATGAATCTATGAGGAACTAAACAAGCTTCGTTCAAAACTATTGTTTGTTTGTCTTTGTTCAGTGGGACGCAAATGAAATTCATCTTCACGTCTGTTTCTTACGTTTTGAGGAAAACGTACAATTAAGTTTTTTATTTCATTGTGTTTGCAGCTGCTTCAAGTTGCGAGGGGTAAGGTTGGTTTGAACAGTTTCTATGCAATTCTTTTACTTAAAGATCTAGATTAAAATATTAAAGAATTGAAAGAAACTGAAGATACTCGGACATTCTCTTTTGCACTATCCTTTTTTTTAGAGCTCGTTTGTCTGCTTTTAGGGAGTTAGTAGATGGGCATACACGTATTTCTAGTATTATTAGTCTATCTACCAAGTGTGTTTGATTGGTGCTGAAGGAGAGAGAAATTAACCAGCTGTGGTTTATTTTCCATCACAGTTTTTAGGTTTTCAAGTGTTGATTGATTTTGCAGAAGGTGCTTGCTTGGGTTTAATTTTGGGTGGGAGTGTTTGTTCAAACTAGGGTTTAAGTTTGTAAGAGATGATGGCAATGCCCTGCAAGGATGGTAAGGGAGTGATGGACAACGGAAAGTATGTCCGCTACACGCCTGAGCAGGTTGAAGCACTTGAGCGCCTATATCATGAGTGCCCTAAGCCCAGCTCTATCCGTCGCCAACAGCTCATTAGGGAATGCCCAATTCTCTCCAACATTGAGCCCAAGCAAATTAAAGTTTGGTTTCAAAATCGAAGGTATCATCAATGCCCTTCCTTCGAAGTAATTTTTTTTTCAATTAAAAAGACTGTCCTTTTGTTTTTTGATTTCATTTTTTTTACATCACGTTTGATTAGTTGGCAACAAAGAACAGTACGAGTCTTGGAAGCCAAATTTACTTGGATTCTTTTGCCTTTTCATGCTCATTTCATGGGACTAGAAAGAACATTTTTTGGTTGAATTTTTGGAATTATTGCTGTTATTGATAAACAGATGCAGAGAGAAACAGAGAAAAGAGGCTTCCCGGCTTCAAGCTGTGAATAGGAAGCTGACTGCTATGAACAAGCTCTTGATGGAGGAGAATGATAGGTTGCAGAAGCAGGTGTCACACTTGGTGTATGAGAATGGTTACTTTCGTCAACATACTCAGAATGTGAGAATTTAATGCATTTATTTCAGATTTATTCATGTTACCCTGATCAACCGAGTAATCCTATCATTATGTTTTGAATTTAATTTGTACGAGTGTCATTGCAGAGCGCCATTCCCACCAAAGACGCCAGTTGTGAATCGGTGGTGACGAGTGGTCAACACCACTTGACGCCTCAGCATCCCCCAAGAGATGCTGCTAGTCCTGCAGGGTTAGTCGGGTTATGGCTGTTCAGTCTTTCTCATGATGCTATCTTGCTATGTGTGATGACCTTGTTCTGTGTGTTTCTGGATTTTCATGCTTTTGTATTTTTTTCCAGGCTTTTGTCCATTGCAGAAGAAACTTTAACAGAGTTTCTTTCGAAGGCCACTGGAACTGCTGTAGAGTGGGTCCAAATGCCTGGAATGAAGGTAATTCACATGCTTAAATATTATACATCCAAGTAAATAAGGTTACTCATTTTTTAATGTTCTTGCTGCTTTTTATGGTTGTACATTGCCATGACAACAGCTTTTGCAGTAGAGACCCATTTATTTATTAACTTTTTGTAATAATCACATAATAAATAGCCTAATAAATCAAACTAATATTAGATTGTTTTTATCCGTTTTTAGCTTATTTGTTGAAAAGGGATCTTATCAAATTATTTGATTGAAAAGTCGGTTCATTTAACTGAATATGAAAAGAACAGTTGATTCACCTTGTATTTTTCGCCTTCATTAATATAAATATACACGTATATGTATTTATTTATACATATATATATATATATATATATTTACTTTCAAAAAATAATATAATTCTTTTCTGTTTACCTTGTTTTTATTAATCTATTGAAAAGGAATCCTTCAAATTTTTTGATTATAATTTAGTCAAGTTAACAGAGATGGAAAAAAATTAAGGTGTTATTGATATGAGCTTCTTTTGCAATATTCTTAGCCTGGTCCGGATTCCATTGGAATCGTTGCTATTTCTCATGGTTGCACTGGTGTGGCAACACGAGCCTGCGGCCTGGTGGGTTTAGAGCCTACAAGGGTAAGTATTCATTTCTACGTTCATGATGCCAGTTTTGAGTTTTTGAGAAGTACTTATTTGGAATGTCGTCCAGGTTGCAGAGATCCTCAAGGATCGGTCATCATGGTTCCGTGATTGCAGAACTGTGGATGTCCTGAATGTGCTACCCACTGTCAATGGTGGAACCATAGAACTTCTATACATGCAGGTAACTACTAATATATTTGTAATCATCAAGTTTAGTGGAACATTTCTCGTGTATCTGCTTAATGAAGTTCTGATTTTGTTATTGTTTTAGCTGTACGCGCCAACGACTTTGGCGCCGGCTCGTGACTTTTGGTTGTTACGCTATACCTCTGTTATGGAGGATGGAAGTCTAGTCGTATGTTATTCTTTTGGTTCAGTTTTAAATAAGAATTCAAATCCCATTTGTCTCTTTTTCTGATAACCGTCTTGCATCCATTACGTGCTTACCTTTTCTCTTGTCCAATGTGATGCCTAGGTCTGTGAAAGATCGCTTAGCAATACTCAAAATGGTCCAAGCATGCCACCAGTGCAGAATTTTGTGCGAGCTGAAATGTTACCTAGCGGCTACCTGATTAGACCTTGTGAAGGAGGTAGTTCAATTATTCACATTGTTGATCATATGAATTTGGAGGTAAAGCAGTTAAACCACTTATGTCAATCATGTATTATACCATCAATCACAATTAATGTTGCTGTGATTTTGTCATTCTCTAGGCATGGAGTGTGCCTGAAGTATTGCGTTCGCTGTATGAATCCTCTACAGTACTTGCTCAGAATACAACAATGGCGGTATGACCAAGTCCAGTTCTGATAAATGCATTGTATCATATGGCCTTGTTAAATTCATAATTTGATTCCTAAATGATGCCCTTCTTTTTCATGCAGGCTTTACGCCAACTGAGGCAGATAGCTCAGGAAGTTTCTCAGTCTAGTGCCACTAATTGGGGCCAACGACCTGCAGCTCTACGAGCACTTAGCCAGAGGTTGAGCAGGTTGATTTTATCTTACTTCTCTCTTGAGTATTTATTCATTGTGGTTGTGGTGCTGTGTGCAGAATCTAATATATACTTTATGGCAGGGGTTTTAACGAGGCTCTTAATGGGTTTACCGATGAGGGGTGGTCGTTGATGGGAACTGATGGAACCGATGATGTTACTGTCCTCGTGAACTCTTCTCCTGACAAATTAATGGGTTTAAATCAGTCGTTCACAAATGGATTTTCATCCGTCAGCAATGCGGTGTTGTGTGCAAAAGCGTCGATGCTTTTGCAGGTTAGCTACTAACTGTTTCATTCAATTAATTCTCAAATTAAATTTTTTACAAGAAATCTGGGGGACATTTCATTTTAGAAAGTTTTTAGGCTCATGAACTTGGCTGTTAAATTAACTATATAAATCTCAGTAAGTAGTATACTGTTTCACAAATCTTTTACTGAAAATTAGTGCAGCTGATTAGAAATCTTTAACCTATTAGGTTTATGAAGCTCATTCTCCCTCGTTATTCATGAAACTATCATAGAGTTAAATTGCTCGATATATAAGCTGGTTTGTTTTTGTTACTTAAGTACAAATCTGTTGATTGAGTGAATTTAATCATGCCATAAACCTTGGGGTACTGGATAAAATTGATCAATAGTACAAAATTGTTGAAAAATGATGTAGAGTTGACTACATATAGTGATGGATATTAATGACGGATGGTGCACAAATTTACGGCTTTTGTATTTAAACAGTTGTTTATTCAGGCCAACTTCTATTGGTTTATTCCCTTTTCCTGGAAGTTTAAACTTTTCCTATCTTCTAGAATGTGCCTCCTGCAATACTTCTTAGGTTCCTGCGAGAGCACAGGTCTGAATGGGCAGACAATAATATCGATGCATACTCTGCAGCAGCTGTTAAAGTGGGTCCCTGTAGCTTACCAGGGTCTCGAGTGGGAAATTTTGGGGGTCAAGTTATTCTTCCACTAGCTCACACTATTGAGCATGAAGAGGTAAGCACTTTATGCATTTGGAATTTTGGATATACATTTGACCTTTTGAAATATTAATCGTCATCATTCAAGTATAATGAGATTATATTTCTTTGTGCTTTGTAGTTGCTGGAGGTTATTAAGTTGGAAGGAGTTGGCCATTGTCCGGAAGACACAATAATGCCTAGAGACATGTTTCTCTTGCAGGTATAGTTGGTTTTTTCGTATGCTTTTTAAAAATATTATCAATTTTATTTTTGGTATGATCGGAGAATAGTTGTACTGGGGCTGACGGTATGTTTTTCCAAAAGCCTGGTCTTGAATTTGTGCACGTTTGCACAGATGATCTACTCATCTGCATCCTCAATATGTTTAGTTTGAAGTATTTATGAAGTAACAAGCATATATGTCCCACCTTACTTTTAAATTTACAAGTTTTTATAATTTAGCCTTGCTTTCAAGGCGGGCACTGGGGGAAATATTGTTGGCAGGTTCTGTTTGGTGGAGCTACTGTTTGTGACTATATTTATATTGGAAAAACAATTGGGTATCATGTAGGAGCCTATAAACAGTTGGTCCAGCTGGTCTAGCTCAACACTTTTTTGAAACAAGCAAAGTTGTTCCCTGGTTTAATGCACAATAGTAGTTGACTGAAATAAGCCTAGGATCATTGTGCATACTGCATAGGATGTTATTATTAATTTTTGCCTGAGGTAGTTGTGGTATCGAAGTTATTTGGGATACAGACCTTTTAGTATTTGGACTATAATGAGAGTATCATTCTTCTGAGCAAGTTTTGGAACATTCCCGAGACATGCAGATTACAGAACTGTTGGCATTTGTGCTGATGAGAAAGAGTAACAATCTCTTTAATTTTCTAGATTATTTAGTTTACATTAAAACTTCTTCACTACGATTAACAAACAATTGTTGTATTATAATTGTTATTCCCTAAGAGATATTAAGCAATCTTATTAAATGTTCCCGTTCATAATTTTTTTGAAACAGCTATGCAGTGGGATGGATGAACACGCAGTTGGAACCTGTTCTGAACTCATATTTGCTCCGATTGATGCGTCCTTTGCTGATGATGCACCTCTTTTGCCTTCTGGTTTTCGCATCATTCCTCTTGATACTGGAAAGGTTCGTTAAATCAATCTGTATTTGTGTCTCCTCTCTCTTACTCTTCTTTCTATTCTTTTGCTCATCTTTCTGTAGCAACTGCCCTATACCTTACCTTTCAACCTCTTTAATGTACTAAAATTTATGCCCAAAATGCTATATTTTGCAGGAAGCATCCAGTCCTAATCGTACCCTCGATCTTGCTTCTTCCCTTGAGATTGGGTCTGCAGGAAATAAAGCTTGTAGCGATTATACTGTTGCTAGTGGCAGTACAAGATCTGTCATGACAATAGCTTTTGAATTTGCATTTGAGAGCCACATGCAAGAAAGTGTGGTATCAATGGCACGGCAGTATGTCCGCAGCATTATATCATCGGTTCAGAGGGTAGCATTAGCTCTCTCTCCATCTCACATAAATGCAAATGGTGGCCTTCGCTCACATCTTGGGACTACTGAGGCGCATACACTTGCTCGTTGGATTTGCCATAGTTACAGGTTTGCAAGATGTGCTTGTTTATAGTTCTGTGCGTGTAATAATAAAAGTTTGATCACAATTCAATATAATGTTCATTCCCTACACTAGGTTCTCCATCCTATTTTTGCATTTGTTGTTTCTTTAACCACGAGGCTTCTACTTCTAATGTTGATACTTTCCATCTCTATAAAGATGATGATTTTATGTTCCGAGGCACAAGCACACGGGATAGTGTTAGAAAGAGTACGAAGCAGAATATCCAAGAGAAAACTGATCTCTTATAATTTATCATCAGTAGATTCCTATAGAAGCGAACCTTAATTTTCCTTTCAAAAAGACGATTTTATTTCTTGAAGTTGTTGACTTCTTTCTGAGATTGTTTCAGTTTGAAACATAAGTTTGAACTTTTTTGCTTGGTAGAACCGTAGAAGGTTGACAAGCCAGGACTGCATTTTTTGTTGTGAGGAACAACTACTTTTAGAGATGGTTTTACCTTTTGTAATATATAGCTCAATTATAAGCTTTGTCAAAGTTAAACAGCCTAGCTGTGAAATTGATTTGTTGTTTGTCTTGATAGGTGTTACTTGGGTGTGGAGCTACTAAAATCTGGTGGTGAAGGAAGTGAATCCATCCTGAGGACTCTATGGCACCACGCAGATGCAATCATGTGTTGCTCCTTAAAGGTGTGTGGTTTACTCTTTCTCATCTCACAAAGGAGTCTTATGGATAAAATTTATCACTTGGATCTTTAAATTATTTTTCAAATTAATTAAAGCATTCTAAATTCATAAGAATTCGACATTGGTACATCCGTTCAAGAGTTACCTAGTAAGAATTACATGGAGATACCAAGTGTATCACACTGATGTTGCTAATATAGGTTATATGTGATTTTTTATTTTTTAAATTTCTTAAGAAAATTGATATTATATTAGAAAGTTTATGTAGTTGTCCGGATATCTTTCAAGGATTTGTCGTCTCGAGTAGGAATTGATGCTTGATAGAGCGCAGTTCCACAAACAAGCTTAACGGTTGCATGTTTGGTGGATGTGTTTTCTATATTTAACTTCAATTTAGTTTTTCAGGTTGAACCGACAATAAAATCCACACTGGACACCATTAATTAGGTGTTGTGCAAGTAGGGTGTATTTAGTTTTAGTTTCCTTTCTAATTCTTTCTGAAGTTTAAGCTGTACATAGTTGACTCGGCTGCGCCTCTGTTTAAGAAGTTGACTAATGAGATGTTCTAATGTTAATAGAGCAAAGATAACCTTTATATTTTTCAATTAACTTCACAACTCATGCAGGCGATGCCAGTTTTTACCTTTGCAAACCAGGCTGGTCTTGACATGCTTGAGACAACCTTGGCTGCACTTCAGGACATAACTTTGGAGAAAATCTTTGATGATAATGGAAGAAAAAGTCTTGGCTCCGAGTTCCCACAGATAATGCAGCAAGTAAGCTTTTTCATATTTTTTCTTTAATTAAGAGAGCACTTTTAAGCAAATATTTTGGTCATTATGGAAATGATAATGAAAATATGAACCATGTTGTATATGGATAATGTTGCAAAAGCTTGAAATCTAGAATTTAATAATATATATATATATATATATATATATATATATATATATATATATATTAGGATATTGTAATATTGTAGTTGAAATGTTACCACTTTTTGCTTAGTTATATTGTAATATGATAGTTTACTTGTTTTTTTTATCAATAATTGGACAGGGCTTTGCTTGCCTTAAAGGGGGCATCTGTTTGTCAAGTATGGGTAGGCCAATATCTTATGAACGAGCGGTAGCATGGAAAGTGCTGAATGAAGAAGAAAACACTCATTGCATCTGCTTTATGTTCATGAACTGGTCGTTTGTCTAAGTAAACTAATCTTTTATACTCTCTTGTTTTGGCAAGGAACTTCTGTCACCTTATTTCCTTGCATGTTAATTATGCCTTGTAAAATTTGATGCTACATTATGTTGCATGCCAACTTCTTAAATTAGTTACGTAGAAAACTTTTGAATCTTTCCTTAATATTTTGACCTTTTTACCAACTTTGTTTATCTATTAGCAGCAGGTTGATTTGGATGTTGGAAGTGAATTTTAATATTTGAATTGCAATTTTCAAAAAATATTTCTTTTGATAATTTGTATTCCTTTCTATTTAAGATTAAATGACGTTTAAGGGAGTTTTTAAAGTGTCGTTTTAAATTTTTTATGCAATATTGTACTATTTTTTTTTAATTTACCCTCTTATTTAATATGCTTAGTAAATGCAATTGTAGGGAGAGAAGTAATTAATTATAGACAATTGTGAAAAATTAAAAGAGATAATTGTGGAGAGAAATAATTAATTAGGGACATAAAAGATATTTTGTATTATTTTTTAATAAGTGTGTTTAATTTTAAAATGATATTTAATCTGAATAGGAGGGAGAAGTATGTATAATTATCTATTTAAAGAAATAAATACATCAAGAATGAATAAAAAATAATTGATGGTACCGACCGTACCTTCTTACGGTTTTTGAATTAAAATCGTAAACTTGGACTAGAAAACTAAAATTAAATTGGAATGTCATCATTCATCAACGAATTTATGTTTAACACTGATATCGACCCTTATGGTATAAATATTATTTTAATGGACCATGTATTTTTTTTTGAGATATATAAATAAATAAATTATTATGTTATATTTAAAATCGTATATAAAATTTATTTCCAAGTTTCAATATATTTTAAAGTTTAGACAGATAATAAGGTTAATATTAAAAAATTAAATTAGTTTTAAATTTAAGTAAATAAAATTAATATATATTAGTGACTAAAGTGAAGTATCTTAAATTTGATTTTTCAAATTATATTAAATGGTAATGAAATTTTAGGATCCATTATGATTTTAAATAAATATAATAATGACGTGTATTTGACGTATTTAAAAAAGAGTAGATCATTAACTTTATTTTAATATATTAAAACAACTCATCAATATAAATAAATTCATATACATGTTAAAACTAAAAATGTATAAACTTTATATATATTTTTCCTTTATATTAAATGAATATCTTTAAGTGCTGAGCCCACCCCCACTCGAATTTCTTCTGCATATTACCCTAATTCATCATAGAAAAAGTTGATAAATAATAAAGATGGTTGACATAAGATGAAATTGTAAGTAATACACAACACAATTCTTATTAATTCTTTGGTGAATACAAGCTGTTACATAAATGATGAGTTAAAAGACTGAAAGGGTTTACGTCTATACCGACAACTTAATGCCCAGGAGTAGTTCGACGTCGTCTAATAAGTTGTAACTGGACAATTGAAATTGGGTTAGAGTGTCTTCAATCCCCTAGCTAAGCATTTCATATATATCTTGGATTATCAGATATTACGATTATAGCTCGAGTACTGTAATTGAAATAATTAAGAAACTTTTTTGATACGTCCGTCCAAAAAAACCCGCAGGGATAAGTGGACATTCACGTCCCTTGAAGAAACAAGACACAGTTTTAGGTTAAGGCATGAAAATTTTGAAAGCAGCCTGCAGGTGAACTATGGAGGTTTGTTAGGCATGAGAAAGATACTGTTAAGAGTTAGAGACAACCCAGCCAAAAACCCTAAAATATGAATGACTTGAAAGCTTGGTTGAAAATTTAGGTTATATATATATATATATATATATATATATATATATAGTTTTGTATTTGATTACCATATTATTGGTAGTTCTAGCCAGCTTAAGGTGAAGGGAAGCTGGGAGGGAAAAAAACATGGCTCAATCAATTAATTGTTTGGTATTTTAAGGTGGTTCATCTCCCTCGTAATGGCCGGAATGCAGCTGGAGCTTCTGGCAATGCCGCCCTTCTTTAGGGCTGATCCTTTGTCTCCGGCCCTGTAATTCATAGATTTGGCTCTAACTCCTCTTCCTTCTAACCTGGCCTTCTTCAAGATCTCTCTCATGGCCTCAGCTTGGTAAAGAACCGGGTAAGCCCTACCAAACTTGTTAAACCTAACACATGCACTCATGTGAGCACTCAAAGCTTCTTCCATTTTTCCTCCATTCTTATCCATCTCTTCTTTCACTGCTTCTGCGCACAGCCCACATATCCACTTCCCCGAAAACTTGTCACGTATACGGTCTATGTACTCGAGCGTGCACTCCTCGATCATGCCACAGCATTCGCACCTCGCATCTTCCACCTCCGAGATTGGGGGCAGTGCGGCTGCTGCTGCTGCTTTTGTCTCCGTGTCTAGCTCTTTGCTCAGTTCAAACGAGAGGTCAGACACGCTACGTTTGAGGCCATCTGAAGAGACCCTTGGGGGCCTTTTAGGGCTGTTGCTCGACCGAGCATAGGAGGAGCTAACAACGGCCTCTCCATGCGGTGCCATGATATTGTAAAAACAAAGCCTGAATTACCAAGAGATTCAAGAAAAAACCCTAATGATAGACGTGGAAGAAGTGTTTTTTGGGTGAACTAGCTTGCTTATGAATAATGTCATGGTGGAAGTTGGGAATTTATAATGGGATATCTCATATCTGCTTCTCTTGAAGCTGATTTTTGTGGTCCATTGGAACTCACATGTCGCTCTTCACTTTTAAGTAGCTCGAAAGAGTAGTAGTCATGAATTAATGTGATAGATTTTACATGAAGGGTTCTAAACGAAACAAGTATTTTTCTCCTTTTAGAATTAGTTGTATCATCATTATAATTAATTAACTGCCTCCGACGCTATGAACGGTGAGATTTATCTCAAACTTTGGACGGCTCAGATGATTTATTAGGATTAGCGGAAAATTCAAAATAATTTATATTTTGTTGGTAAAAGTACGCCAAAAATAATCTATATCCCAGGAATTACTTTTCCGTCTTTGTGCAATTAAATATGAAATCAACAAAACCAATTATGAGAACAAAAACAACAAATAACCATCCACAAGCAAGACGTCAAATTTACGTGGAAAACCCTCTAAAATTAAGAGGTAAAAACCACGGGTCAAACTCCGAATATCCACTATATCACTAATAATGGACTTACAATAATCTTCTCAAGCTTTTATGCCCTAAAACTTGAGGTTACACAATAAATTGAGATAATACAAATTTACTTTTAATTAAGTAGAGAAACCTAATTAACTTCACCACCAAAAAATACCCCAAGCAATAAAGTCTTCAAGCTTTCAATTGAACGGAGATGATGACGGATACCCACGAACAACAAACTGTAATTCTCTCAATTTATTCTTTTGGTATCTTCTTACTACCAAGCTTCTCTATCTCATGTATCAAATAAGACTCTCTCATAGCCTTATTTATAGTACTCTTCCTAATCCATTCCTAATATGGATTAGAAACAATTTATTCTCCTAATCAAATTAGGGATCACATCTCATTGTCTTGGTCACCAACCACTCTAACAAGTAAATCCTTTTTCAACTTGGATTCCTTTCATAGAATCTCCAATTCCAATATTACTTCCATTAACCCAATTTCTAATTGGATTAATATCAAGTAAACCCATTTACTTGCTCACAAAGAAAATCAATTCTTTTCTATCTTGGATTCTATCTCATGGGTGAGGACCCACACCCAACAATCTCCCCCTCCGAACCCATGAAAGGAGGGATCACCAACCACAACTCCTTACTCGGAGTTAATTCCAACGATGTCTTGGCTCAACTCAAGCTTCTTGGAATTTTCAAATATCTTCATGTCCGGCTTTGTCTCATCGACATGGTTCTTCTCAATGGGAGGATCTAACTCAAACTTGACAGATTTTTTGTAAGACCCCGAAATTTTTAAATAAAAAGGAATTTCCTTTATTTATTATTTTGAAATAGTAAGGGTTGATTTGATTAATGTGGATAGTTAAGGGTTAAATATGCAAATATTTCAAAATAAGCAAGTGGTGATAAAATATTCATTATTGTCGGGGAATATTCGTTTGGTCGTGGAATATTAAATCATTGTCGGGGAATATTAAATACGGCCGTATACCATGTGTGTGGGCCCCATAACGGAAAGTGATTGGATGAAGAAAACGACAAATATAAGTTGTTTTTAAATAAGCAGTAGTTGTTATTCAAGATTATCTTGTTGGAATACCCGGTGGTTAAAACACACTAATCTGGCGTTGTTGAACAAAGAAGACACCAGTATTGCACCAATTATTGATTCTTACGTAAAAGGCACTACTCAATAATGGTTACGATAATTCTTTATTCAAAGATTTTATTTTATTGATTCAATAATTGTTGCGTTGATATTTTATATTCTTTCGTTGTTTCAATAATTGTCATTACGGTATTTTTCATTATCGAAGCAATAATTCATATTATCTAAATAATATTATTAGATAACATTGTTGGCAATGTCTAGAAAGTTCACATCAAGGAGAGGTTTGGTCACCTAATTGCTGGCGTCAAGAAGAAGAAATTCTTATTGGAAAGCCCCTCTTTCCTGAACCGCTTGCTTATCACAATATTGTGATTCGTAATATTATTTGTGAATAATTAATTATTGATTTATATGATGAGGAAAATATTGATTTTATGTGGATATAGATGGAGAAAATTTTTAAAATGACAATTGTTGAAAATTAATATTTTATCTTTTCTCGATAAAATAATTCATTTAAATATATTATTTTAATAATATATTAACGGTGATATTTTTACAACGAATGTGGGATATATGAGTATACTGAGGAGGAAGAGTATTTTTGTTGCAATAAATGTTTAAAACATGTTAAACATGTCGGTGGACCCCATTTATTGAATCGAAATTTGATTATAGCACGTAAAATTGTCCGTTTGTGGATTTTCGGTCAATTTTGATTGGAATTTGGAAAAACTTTCTTCTGCAAAGTTGTAGAGAATTGAATTTCCTATAAAAACTCATGAGATTCGAATTTTCTGATGAAAAGGCTATTTATTATGAATTATTGAAGTTCAAGTTCAAATAATTGATTTTTGAAGTTTAAAATATTTAAAATTAGAAAACGTTTTTTTCTTATTTTTTCTAGAAGGTGGCATGTGTTTGATGGCTGAAATCAGATTCTAGACATGTGTAGAAAATAATATAATTATATTATTAATTTATTAAATTTTCTGCTTTGGTGTTCTAAGAATTTCTATAAATAGGTGCTTAGGTTAGAATTGAAAATCACACCGTAAACTGAAGTTTTCTCTCTATATTATCGAGCGTATTCTTGTGAGTATTTTAAGTATACTTTGAGTATTGCTATACGATGCAAGTCCAAGTCATGCCTTTATATCCTGTGTTCAAATTTAGAAGATCGATCTTTTCGAGGTAAGTGGATATTATTTTTTCAGTAATGATATTATTTCTTCAATATCATTATTTGAAATATTGGTTGGAACTTTTATCAAATTTGGAATTTTTTCACGTCGGGGTTCTTATTCATGAGTTCTTATTCACGAGTTCTTATTCACGAAGTTACTATTCACGAGTACTTATTCATGTAAGCGTGAAGATGTTTTTTTTGTGGAATTTCTATCTTTTGGTGTTTGAGTTATTTATTCACGATACGGCACTATTCACGATATCGACACTTTATTCACGATACTGGCAAGACTATTTACGATATCAAGATTATTCAATCGAAAAATAAAATTTCTTCTTTTCGTCAAAACATCTATTCGGATACTAGCTCGATTGTATCCATGTTTTGATCATTCTTGAATTTTACACCACTATGATTATTTTTGAGGTATTTTTTGGACGTGGATAAAACCAAGTACGAATCCTTAATCCTTAATCCTTGTCATTTTGTTTCACCGATTCGTTTCTTTAAAAATATTTTTCATCATCCTCGGTCTTAAATGATGATATTATTGAATATCTTTGGCTCAGTGCAAAAGATGAATGATTTTGAAGAATATCTTTGGCCCAGTAGAAAAGCATGATGAGCAGTGTTGAGATGAACACGACCGATTGATTAATATCTTGGCCCAGTAGTGCAAAGATGAAGCAGTGTTTAAATGAACATGACTAAATGATGAATATCTTTTGGCTCAGAAGTGTAAAAAGATGAATATTTGATTCCGATGTATATTGATTGATGTTTGGGGATAAAATATTGATGATGGACTGTTAAATTCATAGATTATAGTAGATTTCATTCTCTACGTAACTCTTCTATGAATTATTATTTCATTATGAATATTGATCTGAAACTTGTCATATCATTGTATTCTATAAGATTTTCCCCGTTGAAGACTAACGATAATTTGTTGTATATTATCTTAGTCATAATATTCTTCTTGGGCTAGTTGAGCTCACCCTTTTCCTTGTTGTTCCATTTTTCTTCGGGAGGCGAGAATGTAGCGAAGTACTTAGCTTGGGGTATGGAATGAAGGTTCTAGAGAAGAGTTGTTTAGTAGTCCTCACCATTTTTGTAAAATAATGAATCAATAATTATGATGGGGATTTATTTGCGTGTGGATATTGTCAGAAGACAATATTATATTTAAACTCATTAAGATATATTGTCGTATTTCACACGACATTTGTATTATTGAAGTTGTAGTTTGCTTCTTGTACCATGTATTTGGCGACTCGGAATGGGTGTTGTGTATACCTATTTTGGGGGTGTCACATTTTTGCTCGCCAAATTCATTCGCAACCGCTTTGTACCCTGGCTGCGAGCTATCACTTTTCTTCTTCACTTTTGGTACCCATTTAAAGCAAAGAGCTTTTCTCTCGTGGTTCTCACGCAAGGCTTTTCTCCCATCTCGCACGGCTTGCACTACACATCTTTTTCTCGCTTAACTCCCCCATCTTCAACACCTCTCACACGCTACCGCATCGTGTAAAGAGTGTCTACCTTCTTACCTCTAGTGACTACTAGAGACCCTTTGGTGAGCTTCCATTGACCTTCACCAAAGTAACTTTTATAACCATTCTCATCAAGCTTACCAGAGCAGAGATCAAATTAAAACGAATATCCGGAACATGTCCGACTTCTCTCAAAGATCAACTTACGAACCATCGTTAATTTCAAACAAATATCTCCAATGCCTATAATCTTGGATGACTTCCATTTCCCATCAAATATATGGCCAAAATCACCACCACATCGAGAATGTGAAGATTTCACCACATCAAGTAAGTAGCATGGAACGAAGCACCCGAATCAATAATCCAATCATTAACATGGCACTTGGGTTTATCATCACAAACAATAGCTACATCAACGTCGAATAGATACACAATCGAATCTTTATCCTCATCTTTTTTCTTAGACGGCTCCTTCTTTAAAAATCTGCACTCTCGTCTTATGTGACCTGGCTTCTGGTAGTGAAAATAAATTACTTCTTTTCTATCTCTTGACCTTCCCCTGGATTTGTCATCTTCAGGAGAGTTTCTCCCTTTGTTTTTGCCCCTACTCTGTGCGACAAAAACTTGTGATTCAGCATTAATCACTATAGTATCTCTTCGCCTCTGTTCCTCGTTAAACAAATTATCCTTAATTGTATCCATAATCTGAAAGTATTATGCATACAAGCCAATCATGTATGATGATAAAGCATATACTGTGTAATCAATCTTATTTATTTATTAATAAAAGAATTATTTATTAAAGGCATTTATTATCTACATGGGTCTTTTTTTAATAATATGTGATAAACTCATAGTTTTAAGCAACGCTTTTAGAATAATGATGATGATCATTCTAATGAGATCTAAATTTTAGAAAGCTTAAAACTAAAATAGTTCCCAATCATTGGATTACTAAATAGGGATTAGTGAATCCGGATAGATTGGTACAAACGTTGCTTGTTCATTGGATGAGGATGATTGGTCTCTCATGATCATTTGTGTGGAGACACTAAAAGCAAGTATGTAGGTGCTTATTAGAGAATAAGTTCATCGAACGTGACTCGCTAAGGAATACCTAATGGAGTTTTACTTACCGTCAATAGGAATTTCAGTAGTGATAGTAAGACAAATGATCTTTAGACTTGAGATCATCATAGTATCTTATATATAATGAATTACACTTTGACTTATTCCTTAAGACTCTTAGAGTATATCAAAGGGTATGCTTGGGTGTAATAAGTTATATATGAAGATAATGAATGATCAATAAAGAATCTACCACTTAGTAAAAAAGAGAGAGATGTCTATGTGATTCGATAAATGACAACCAGAATCCTTGGTTAAGGTGGAATGAAATTAGAAAGTAGTTTCTAATTTGCATTCATTAGAGTTGTTCATTTAGGAATCGAAATACATATAATTAAATAAAATAAGACTTGATAAAGAATTCCATGTCTTATATTTAATTGGGACATCAGTATGGTGGAAGGATTGAATTATACGGTAACTATTTACTCAAAGGTTCTTTTTATGATTAATGTTGAAATCTATATTATCCGGAAAGTCGTTGATCGTTAGGAGGCTTATCCCTATTGTAGAATAAATATTATTTATTTAAATAAATTATTTGTTTAATTTATTTATTTAAATAAGATTAGAATTGTTCTAATTGATTTATTCACAACCTAGGTTTAATATGGAGAACCAAAAGGTCACACCATAAAAGGAAGAATAATTATTTAGAAGTTAATGGCATAATTGTAATAATATGTTAAGTATATTTAATTTAATCTATGGTGATAGAATAAATTAAATAGCTTAATATTTATTATTTAATATTTTAGAAATATTAAATATAAATTAATAAGAGAGTCTTATTAATATTATTATAATTATTATTATTTTAATTTCTAAAAGGTTTAGGAATTAATTTAATATTAGTACTCTCATTTATTCCTAATTGGATTAGGAAAGAAAATTAGTTAAAGGAGTTTAACTAATTATCCCTAATAGGATTAGGGAACCCATTTAATTAAAAGAGTTTAATTAAATAAATAATACCTTATTTTAATTAAAATAGGGTTATATAATATCTTTATAAGAGAGTCTTATATTAGATATGAAAGATACGTAATTCCAAGAGTTGGAGAAGACACCCCTTTTCTTATTCAGATAGGAAAACTAGGGTTTGAGCCAAATCCTCTTCTTCTTGAAAAATTCTCTTCCTTGGTGGATCACCTATAGAGCCATATACACTTGGGTGGCTTACATTAATCAAAAAGGAAGGAATCAACTAGGAGATTCAAGGAGATCGCGGAGAGTAGGAGGAGTGAACTCGCACTGAGGAAAGTTTCGTTTACTGCAAGTGTATGATTTCATAATTTCTTATTCTTCGTTTTAATTAATAATATGCATAAAGGATGATCCGAGAATTGGTTTGTGAAAAATTTTAAAATCGATTTTATCTCGCGCTTACGCGTTTTGCAATTTGATTGCTATTTTGATTTTCACGAAAAACCAATGTTTGATTACGAAGCCAAACTTTATGCGAATTATTAATTATTTTGATTCCATATATGTATGGGTATGTATTTTGTATAATTTATTGGGCATAATTTGTTGTATAAAATTATTATTTTATGAAAGAATTTTTTTTTTTTTCTGCCGAAAATTGTTTTCGAAAAGAAAAAAAAAAATAACCGGACGGAGCAGGTTGTTTTATTTCGTGGCAAAGCAGGCAACCAACTATACCGAACATAAAAAGGAAATCATGGAATATTTCTTTTTATTTTGACCATGTTGACCGAGGATACAATTCAAGGGAGCAGGTCTGCCGTTGTGAACAAAAGCAACAGGATACAAAGTTTTTTTTGGAGTGAATCAAGAGATCCACGTGGCAATGATGCTATGTCCGGGTTTTTTTATTCTTTTTTGGTTGCAAGCGGCTGCTATATATATTTTTAAGGGACCCGTGCGGCTATTATTTTATATATATATAATATATTGCAAGCTGTAGCAAAGCATGGTCCAGCCGTGTAGGACTTTTATTAAAAATATATATATATATAATTGTTATATATATATATATATTAATCTTAATAATTTTATAATTAAAATAAAAGAGTTTATTTTAATCTTGAAATTGGATTTCATGCAACATAAAATTGCCCATTAAATGATACTCATATATATATGGAATGATTTAATTTATTGATACATATGATGATATGTATATGATAATAAATGGGATTGATTATGATAATCGACCAATATGATTGGATTTATTTTAGTTGGATGTTTGAATGAATGGGTTTTATTAAATGGGGAATTCTGCGACTCGCCTTTTCGGTTTTTTCTTGATGTAATTCTATCTCTCTCCTATGTCATTTCCCTCGACTATCGATCGAGGTTTCTATTTAAATTAAATAGTTTAATGTAATAGGATTAGTTAGAATTTTTAGAAGAACCAAGACCAAGATCAGGAGAGCTTGAAGACCCGTTTGTAATGGAGCCAGGGTTTAAATGTAATAGTTATATTTAAATGTTTATTCTTTACACCCAGGGTTTGAATTTTGGTTCACTTGGTGGCTCTAAGTGAACCAAACTAAAATAAAAGTCCATAATCAATCCGGGTAGAATATAAGTATTCTATATGTGCATGCTAGTATTATATATATTATATATTATGCAAACATGCTTCGCATGTTTAATAATACGACGCGTATTTATATATATATTTCGCATGCGTCTTTAAACAAGATGAGACAAATAATAACAAATCCTCAAAGTTTTTATTAAGTCTTAAGCGTTCAAAGATGTTTAGAATATCGAACGTCGCTTTCTAGCATGATAAAATTAATAGAGTATTAAATATTTAATATGAGTTTGTTGTGTCACCACAAGGCAAGTATTAAGTATTTAAGATGTTAATTTATCACATTTGATGCTTATAAAGAAAATTGAACAATATTGTTTTGTTGTGTCACCACAAGGGCAATATTTTTCTTTTTGAATATATGGAAGTGCTAGGTTGGACTTAACTTAGATAATTTTGATTCGGATGTGCCACCACTGATCAAAATAATCCAAGAGGCAAAACATAAGGAGTTACATGTTGATGTAATTGACAAGGAGTTGTTCACCTATTTATTTATATATAGTTTGTTGTGTCACCACAAGGCTATATATATTTGAAATGGGATCCTTATTCTCACTAAAGAAAAAACTTTAATTAGATTTTGCCTAGAACTATATAAATGAGAGTAATATAGTTTGAAGAAAATAGTGAGAGATACCAATATAAAATAAGACCTAATTTATTTTGGTAATTAATAAATGAATGTTTGCTAAAATATTGTCTTTTTACATGCGTAATTTTGAAAATGTCACATTCACTAATTTCACTGCAAGCATACTTGATGCTAACAAACCGAATTTGAATCAACTATACCTGATTGGTTAAGGAATCTGAGAATTGTTCTCACCGCCAAAAGATTTCTTATGTTCTAAATTCGCCTGCATCGCAAAAGTTGCGAGAGACACCTCCGAGGAAGAGATTGCTACTTTTAAACAAAGGGCAAGATGATGCATCGTGGCTCAACGCATCATGCTCGCATCCACGAAAGTAACGAGCTTCGCCACAAGATGAAAACATGGATGCTCCTACTATGCTACTACACCTTGGAGAGTTGTATGGTGAAAGAAAGTAGATCGCTAGATATGAAATATCTAAGGAGCTCTTCCGATCTCTCGGACGACCGAGGGCAATCGCCGTTGAGACTCATGTCCTAAAGATGATCAATCTGATTGAACGCCTTCGACAAACTTGGGTTCGTTATGGATGGGGAGTTGAGTCAAGATTTAGTCTTGCAGCTACCCTGCACACCTTCTCACAATTTGTTGTGAATTTTCACATGAATAAGTTGGATGTCACTTGCTCAATTACTTAACATGTTGAAAATCATCAAGGTCACTTCCCATCCAAGAAGAACCATGTCTCATTGGTGGATGATTCTTCCAAGAAAAGGAAGAGGCCCAAGGTATCTTCCAAAAGAAGAAATCCAAGAAGGCTAAGGAAAGGCGAAAGTGAAGGATCAAAAGAAACTCGATCCAATTAGCAAAGGAATTTGCTTCCATTCAACAAAGTCGGGTCATTGGAAGAGAACTGCAAGGATTATCTTGCAGTAACAAAAGCGTAAGAAGCTTGGAGAAGCTTCAATCCTAATCAAGGTTTGTTTATGATTGAAATTAATTTTTCCGAAAGTCAATCTTTTACTTGGGTATTGGATACTGGATGTGGTTCTCACATATGTAATAATACGCAGGACGGTCGTCAAGTAGAAAGTCGAGCAAGGATGAGGTCGCCCTACGAGTGGGAAATGGAGTAAAGGTCTTTGCAGACAATTGTAGGGACTTATTGTTTAAAGATCGCCTACTGGCAAGTTCATTAATTTAAATAATTGTTATTTTGTTCCAAATATCATTAGAAACATTATTTCTATCTCTCGTATTGGATATGGATGGTTTTAATATTATAATAAAGAACAACAGTTGTTCCATTTATAATGATAATGTTTTATATGGTGTTGGTAATTTCTTAAATGGACTTTATATACTTGACTTGCATGAAAATATATTTCAAATTGAACAAACTAATAAAAAGAAAAGAGATGATGTTAATTATACCTTCATGTGGTAATCGTAGACTTGGTCATATTAATGAAACAAGATTATCCAAGTCAGATAAAGATGGGCTCCTAGAGTTATCTCGATTATGAATCATATCCAACTTGTGAATCTTGTCTCATGGGTAATGACTAAATCTCCTTTTAGTGGAAAAGGAGAAAAGTTACAGAGTTGTTAGCGTTGGTACACACAGATGTATGTGGACCTACGACAAAACTAACCGCACGAGGAGGTATTCTTATTTTATTACATTCACCGACGACCACTCAAGATTTGGATATGTGTATTTAATGAAATACAAATCAATCATTTGAAAAGTTCAAAGAGTTCGTGAAGTGAAGTTGAGAAGCAAACTGGTAAGAGTATTAAGATTCTTCGATCCGATCGAGGAGGAGAATACTTAAGTGGTGAGTTTTCAATTGTCTCAAAGAAAATGGTATAATCTCACAATGGACTCCACCAGTGGACGCCACAGATGAATGGTGTGTGTCTGAAAGGAGAAATCGAACATTGTTGGACATGGTTCGATCTATGATGAGCTTTACCGACCTTCCAGCTTCTTCCGGGATATGCCTAGAATCTACCGTGATACCTACTTAACAAGGTACTCTACAAAATCCGTCCCCAAGACCCTATATGAAGTTATGGACAGGAGGAAACCAAATCTTAAGCATGTTAAGACTTGGGGTTGTCCAATTTTATGTCAAAAAGTTTGAAAACGATAAGTCGCAGACTAGATCCGACAAATGTAGATTTGTGGGATATCCTAAAGAAACATCGGGATATTATTTCTATCATCCAATTGATCAAAAGGTGTTTGTTGCGAAACACACGCCTTCTCGAAAAGGAGTTTATCCTGAAAGGGTCGATTGGGAGTAAGATATATCTTGAAGAAGTTCAAGAACCACAAAATACTACAGATCAAAGCGAGGTACCTAATCAAGTAGAGATTCCTTCAGTATTCACACCCTATTCAGAATCTGGAAGAGTACCAAAGATACCAGACAGGTATGGACTTGTCATAAAAGATGACAATGAGGTACGATCATAGATGATGATGATCCATTGAATTACGAACAAAGCTATGAGTAGTAAAGACTCGGAGAAGTGGCAAGAAGCCATGAAATCGAGATGGACTCCATGTATGAGAACCAAGTATGGACTTTGGTCTCACCACCAAGGCATTAAGCCTATTGGGTGTAAATGGGTCTTTAAAAGAAAGATCGGGAGCATAGACGGCAAGGTGGAGACCTATAAGGTCCGGGATCGGTTGTAAAAGGTTTCAAACAAAGACAAGGAGTTGACTATGACGAAACCTTCTCACCAAAGAGTAATGCTCAAGTCCATTCGGATTTTGCTTATGATCGCGTAGCGATTTACCATGACTTTAAATCTGGCAAGATGGACGTGAAAACGCCTTCCTCAATGGAAAACTTGAAGAGGATGTGTATATGACACAACCCGAGGGATTTGTTTCAAAGGTTGGAACAAATCAAGTCTGAAGCTACAACGATCCATTTATGGATTAAAGCAAGCTTCGTAGGTGGAACATCCGTTTTGATGAGACAATCAAAAGTTTGATTTTATCAAAATGAAGATGAACCATGTGTGTACAAGAAGGTTAGTGGGAGCTACTGTTTCATTCCTCAGTATTATATGTTGATGATATATTACCGATAGGGAATGATATTCCTATGCCGCAAAACAATTAAAATCGGGTTATCTAAACACTTCTCCATGAAGGACTTGGGAGAAGATCCTATATTTTGGGGATAAAGATCTATAGAGATAGATCTAATAGGATGCTTGGCTTATCCCAAGGACCGTGACATCGACATGATGCTAAAAAGGTTTAGCATGGAAGATTCGAAAAGAGGTCTCATGCCAATGAGCCATGGAATACATCTCTCCAAGAAACAAGCCCCAAAGACACACGAGGAGAGAAGCCGTATGAGTAAGATTCCTTATGCTTCAAAGAATAGGATCTATCATGTATGCAGATATGATATGTACTTAAACCAGATGTCGCCATGCACTTAGTGTAACAAGCGAGATATCATCGAATCCAGGAGAAGAACACCTGAAGGCGGTGAAAATATCCTAAAGTACTTAAGAAGAACTAAGGATGTATTTCTTGTCTACGGTGGTCCGAATTAAAACCAGAGGCTTCACTGACTCAAGTTTTCAAATGCACCAAGATGATGAAAGAACTGCTTTTCGGTATGTGTTTACCTTAAACGGCAAGCAGTTGAGTTGGAAAAGTTCCAAGCAGCAAACGATTCATCGATTCAAATGGATGAGGCAGTAGTACATAATGCAAGTGAAGTCGCAAAGGAAGTCGTTTGGATGAAGAAGTTCATTACCGAACTGGTGTGATTCCTAGCATTAAAGGACCAAAGGCCTTTTATTCTCGTGACAACATCGAGTCATTGCATGCAAGCTAAGGAACCTGTGTCTCATCGTAAATCCAAACACGTGTCATGGCGATTTCATTTGATCGGAGAGATCATTGAAGAGAGACGTCACCTCGAGCGTGTGGACTCTCAAGACAATATTCCAGATCCATTTACTAAAGCGTTAACACAACAACGGTTTGATCGTCACTTAGAGAAGATGGGTATGAGATACCACTACGATTGGCTTTTGAAGCAAGTGGGAGATTGAAAGTATTATGCATACAAGCCAATCATGTATGATGATAAAGCATATATCGTGTAATCAATCTTATTTATTTATTAATAAAAGAATTATTTATTAAAGGCATTTATTATCTACATGGTCTTTGTTTTTAATAATATGTGATAAACTCATAGTTTTAAGCAACGCTTTTAGAATAATGATGATGATCATTCTAATGAGATCTAAATTCTTAGAAAGCTTAAAACTAAAATAGTTCCCAATCATTGGATTACTAAATAGGGGATTAGTGAATCCGGATAGATCGGGTACATACGTTCAACTTGCTTCGTTGGATGAGGATGATTGGTCTCACGATCATTTGTGTGGAGACACTAAAGCAAGTATGTAGGTGCTTATTAGAGAATAAGTTCATCGAACGTGACTCGCTAAGGAATACCTAATGGAGTTTTACTTTTTGTCAATAGGAATTTCTGTAGTGATAGTAAGACAAATGATCCTCAGACTTGAGATCATCATAAGATCTTATATATAATGAATTACACTTTGACTTATTCCTTAAGACTCTTAGAGTATATCAAAGGGTATGCTTGGGTGTAATAAGTTATATATATGAAGATAATGAATGATCAATAAAGAATCTACCACTTCTAGTAAAAAGGAGAGATGTCTCTATGTGATTCGATAAACGACAACCTGTGAATCCTTGGTTAAGGTGGAATGAAATTAGAAAGTAGTTTCTAATTTGCATTCATTAGAGTTGTTCATTTAGGAATCGAAATACATATAATTAAATAAAATAAGACTTCGACAAAGAATTCCATGTCTTATATTTAATTGGGGACATTGTATGGTGGAAGGATTGAATTCATACAGTAACTATTTACTCAAAGGTTCTTTTTATGATTAATGTTGAAATCTATATTATCCGGAAAGTCGTTGATCGCTAGGAGGCTTATCCCTATGTAGAATAAATATTATTTATTTAAATAAATTATTTGTTTAATTTATTTATTTAAATAAGATTAGAATTGTTCTAATTGATTTATTCACATAGGTTTAATATGGAGAACCTAAAGGGTCACACCATAAAAGGAAGAATAATTATTTAAGAAGTTAATGGCATAATTGTAATAATATGTTAAGTATATTTAATTTAATCTATGGTGATAGAATAAATTAAATAGCTTAATATTTATTATTTAATATTTTAGAAATATTAAATATAAATTAATAAGAGAGTCTTATTAATATTATTATAATTATTTTATTTTAATTTCTAAAAGGTTTAGGAATTAATTTAATATTAGTACTCTCATTTATTCCTAATTGGATTAGGAAAGAAAATTAGTTAAAGGAGTTTAACTAATTATCCCTAATAGGATTAGGAACCCATTTAATTAAAAGAGTTTAATTAAATAAATAATACCTTATTTTAATTAAAATAGGGTTATATAATATCTTTATAAGAGAGTCTTATATTAGATATGAAAGATACGTAATTCCAAGAGTTGGAGAAGACACCCCTTTTCTTATTCAGATAGAAAAACTAGGGTTTGAGCCAAATCCTTCTTCTTGAAAAAAAATTCTTCCTGGTGGATCACCTATAGAGGCCATACACTTGGGTGGCTTACATTAATCAAAAGGAAGGAATCAACCCGGAGATTCAAGGAGATCGCGGAGAAGTAGGAGGTGAACTCTGCATCGAGGAAGCTCGCTTTCTACAAGCGGTATGATTTCATAATTTCTTATTCTTCGCTTTAATTAATAATACGCATAAAGGATGATCCGTAATTGGTTTGTGAAAAATTTTAAAATCGATTTTATCTCGCTCATTACGTTTTGCAATTTGATTGCTACTTTGATTTTCACGAAAACCTAACATAATCAACTTCGCCATTTAGAGCGTGAGTTACTCAACGATACAACTATTAGCGTCTCCAAATTTATCGTGCAAAGAGCTCAACAACAACAAAGCCTACATCTCATCGTCAATTACCATCTTCATCGTCTTTCAACTAATTTATCAAACTCGAAAATCACTCAAGTGTTCTCGCAGAACGGAGTTTCCATCCTCGAGTTTAGAATTCACAAGCTTCCTAATCAAAAAGCTTTATTTCATACCGCCTTCCTTTCATACATGGACTCCAATTTCGCCAGAGATCATAGGCTTTAGTTTCGTAGCAACACGATGAAACACACTTTGATCAATCCACGATCCGATCGGATCAATAGTCTTCTGCTCACCTTGTTCCACCAAGGCCACTCTTGTTTCGGGCTTAACTCCATCGTTCTCAAGTGGCTCAGATAAGTCCTTGTCAGAAAGCAAATCCTCCATTCTTGGCTTCCAAATTGCATAATTTATAGCCTTGAGATTAATCATGCAACTCGTCTTTGTCAATCCTCCATTTAATTCGCACAAGAAAACCACAAAATAACCAAGCTCGATACCACTCATTGTTGGGAAAAGACGCCAAAAATAATCTATATCCCAGAATTACTTTTTCGTCTTTCAGTGCAATTAAATATATAAATCAACAAAAAATCAATTATGAGAACAAAAATAACAAATAACCATCCACAAGCAAGACACCAAATTTATGTGAAAAACCTCTAAAATTAAGAGGTAAAAACCACGGTCAAACTCAGAATATCCACTATATCACTAATAATGGGCTTATATATTAATCTTCTCAAGTTTTATGCCCTAAAACTTGAGGTTACACAATAAATTGAGATAATACAAATTTACCTTTAATTAAGTTGAGAAACCTAATTAACTTCACCACCAAAAACACCCCAAGCAATAAAGTCTTCAAGCTTTCAATTGAATCGGAGATAATAAGCGGATACACCAGAACAACAAACCGTAATTCTCTCAATTTATTCTTTTGGTATCTTCTTACTACTAAGCTTCTCTATCTCATGTATCAAATAAGACTCCTAATAGCCTTATTTATAGTACTCTTCCTAATCCATTCCTAATATGGATTAGAAACAATTTATTCTCCTAATCAAATTAGGGATCACATCTCCTTGTCTCTTGATCACCAATCACTCTAACAAGTAAATCCTTTTTCAACTTGATTCCTTTCATGTAATCTCCAATTCCAATATTGCTTCCATTAACCCAATTTTTAATTGGATTAATATCAAGTAAACCCATTTACTTGCTCACAAAGAAAATCAATTCTTTTCTATCTTGGATTTTATCTCATGGGTGAGAACCCACACCCAACATATTTTATTATATAGATATATAGATTTAGTATGAAATCAATTAACTTATTTTTCTCCCTCCCTCCCTCGTGTCTTTCAATTTCTTTATGGACATTTTGCATAAAAAGAAACTAGTGGGCATGAGCATCACATTTCCTTGTAATAATTGTACCTGTAAAAGATGATTCCAGCAAAAATTCTCGTGACAGAAACTGAGGTATATATTTTTACGGGTTAACAAAAATTTCTTCCACATGCAGATTGCAATAGTATTAATTTTATGAATTCCAGCACAGTGAATTATGACTCATGTATATATATATATATGTATATATATATATTAATTGTCACAACAAATTAAGAAATAAAAATAGGAAGAAAAAAGAAGTACAAGTTGCTTGTTTTCTTCACATGTAGACCTTATGTAGCCATATATAATATATAGGACTTGGGGATGTGTTTGTGGAGGAGAGAGCATATATATATATGGTTGAATTAAAACAAAATTTTATACGGCTGATCTAGCTTCCATAGTCTACTTCACGTGACACAATAATATCAACACAAATATTTAAGAAAAAAGATCGAGTTGGATATAAAGATAGTGGGATCTAGGTTGTTAATTTGTAGCTCCATCGGCTAGCTTGTTTCGAGTGGATTTAATTTGCCATATTTCCTAAATAAATATATCATTATACTTACAAATATATATATTTTAAATATTAAGTACTCTACTTTTGTCTATGTTTACTCCAAAATAGTAATATATAGTAGTAAGTTTTTACTTTAACAGTAAAAAATATTGTTAGGATCACTCAAAAAGAGTTTATATTATGGAATTTGTTTTTGATAGCTAGGCTAGGCTCTAGACCTTTTAATTTGTAAAACAAAGAAATTAAGTATATTACGGAAATTATAAAGGACAATTAATTAATTTGCAGTATGATTTGACGTGGATGGTTTGATAGTCAACTCTCGCGTGACAACGTACGAGTGGTTACAGGTTACTGATTGATCTTTACGTACCCACCCTGGGCATGCAATGCAAGTTGTGGTTTAATTCATCTATCTATCTATCTATCTATCTGTACTACAAATATATATATCCCATTGTTTGGTCTTTTAATTTAATTAAGCATTCACTGGATATATAAGAGACGAGGAAATTTTGTTCCAAAGAAAAGGTGATATATATATATATATATATATAATTTACGTACCCCGGTCGAAGATGCTCATTGAAATTTGTTATTTCTAAATAGAAAGCACTCACAAAATAAATACCCCAACTCACAAGATAACATCATAAAATTTTCACATATCGTGAAGAAAATAATATCCCACATAAAAGGAAAAGAAAACTCCCATATATATAAAGAGACAAAAACATTAGCAGAAAAAGAAAAGAGAAATTGTTGGGAAGGTATAAAAAGTAAGTGAGCCCTCCCCAAATTAAAAAAAAGGAGGCCATTAATGTTTTCTTTGATTAGAGATCAGAGAAGGAAGAGATATTAACGACAACCTGATATTGATTTTGAAGATTACACCGCCTACAGTTTTATAAATATCTCGTTGTTTACAATTGTTGGTTATGCTCCAAAATTTATAGTTTTGACATAGTCCCATATTGACTATTTTAAAAATATTCTTTGGGTATATTAGCACATGATGGTTTAAGTTGAGTAACTTGGTTGAGGAAATAATAATGATGGGCTTGTGTGCGTGAGGATGACTAAAGAATTAGGTGTTATTATGATTATTTATAGGGGGGGTGTCAGTATTGTATTTTACTCTAACCATTGAATTTGTGTATACTCACTCTACTCTTTCTTTTTCAGTCATTTAACTACAAAACATTAACCCATCAAAGTTTTTTTTTTTAAACATATTGTAATTTTTTTATATAATTTAACAAATTTAGTAATTGTTTGTGATTTTTTATAATCGTTTAAAATGAGACTATCATGGTATTTTTGCAACCCATAAAAAAAATTCAAAGATGAATGAATGAATGATTGTTTAGTAGCTTACATTATTAAACAATGATATTTTTGGTCTCTGCACCAAGTCTTCCAACCTGGCCTTTTTTGGGGCTCATTGTCTTATTTCCTTGCTTGCCTGATCTATTAAACTTCCCCCTCCTCTTAAACAAACGTAATGCACTCTACTACCTATATTGCTTTATTGTATATGGGAAAAAGAAAGAAAGCCAAGGCAAGTGATCCCTGAAGTAAAATGATACTGGTTCTGCCAAAATATATATATATATATATATATTATATTTTGACTTTTTTAAATCAATTCAAAAAATTTAAAATTTTAAAATTATATAATGTGAGTTTTTATTTTAATTTTAATATATGCAATAGTGAATAATTCAACTATATATTTTAAAAAAGTATTAATTTCAAAATTTGTTATTCTCAAAGTAAATTAAAAAACTAGTGTGTGTGTTTTTGTTTTTGTTTTTTGTTGGTAGGTCCAAATCCAATTGATTAGGGAGGTTTGGTGGGCGTAGAGAGCGAAGTTCGGGAAACCTCACTAGCTAAGAAAACATGCACTTTAATTTCCTTTCGGCCAATACCGGAGGTATGAAAGTTTACATGATACCTTGTTCAAAAACCAACAGGTGTATCAGAACAATCAATCACTTGGACACAAATACCTAGTATTTTAAACTGAAAATATTCATGCACGCATAAAACATGCAATTAAGATAGTTTTCATTTGTATATACATACATAATTACACAGTTAATTAATTAAATTTCCTTTTATTTTACGTACGAAATTTAGTTATTTCACTATAACACAAATACCTAGCTAACATATTGCAGATTAAAAATAAATAAAATAAAAATATTTTAACAATAAATTAGTCTTGAGCAGTCCGCTCCCAATGTAAAATGGGAAGGAATTGGGACACGCGCGTGCGTAAGTGGCATTAATAATTGATCGCACCAGGGACTAACTTTCCCTTTAAATACCTCTCGACTTCTCCCATCTCCCACTCAGCTCAAAATCTAGCTGCGAATTCCTTCTTTCATTCTCTCTCTCTCTCCCTCCCCCCAAACAACAACAAAAAAAATCATCAGATATATATTTCAATCTTTTTAATTACCTATATACCTAGCTATATCGAATATCTATCAAATTAAAATGGAACCAAATCTACCGGTTGCAGCAAAAAAAATATGGAGTATAGTACGTGTATTGTTCTTCATGATAAGGAAAGGCATATCCAAGAGAAAATTCATGCTTGATCTCAACATGATGATGAAACGTGGCAAAATCGCCGGCAAAGCCCTTCACAACCTTATGTTCCACCACCACCATCTCTGGGCCGCCGCCTCCCACCGCCGCCACAACCACCACCTCTCCTTCGACGCCCCGCCTGGCGAGTACGAGTTCAGCTGCAGTAACAGCCCCGCCTACCCGATCTCTCTCTTTCCTTTCCACCTCAACAAAAACCGCAAACACCAACATGCCAACTCCAACTCCCATTTCTTCTCCTGCACTCAATCGCCGGCTACGGATGACGACGTGGTGACCGTTAAGGCGGTCATGAAGGCTTTGGAGATGCTGCACAGCGAGGCGGCATCACCGGCGCTGCCGGGGTTCGGGAGGAGCCCCATGGTGAGGCAGCTGAGGATAACGGACTCCCCCTTTCCGTTACGTGACGTGGACGAGGATAGGCACGTGGACGAGGCAGCAGAGGAGTTTATAATGAAGTTCTACAAAGAATTGAAGCAGCAAAATTCAAATATAATGGGCTTCAGTTGAGAAAACATTCATGCACCCTGCCGGACTTTAATTCAATTCTCCAGATCTGGATATATATATATATATATATATATATATATATATATATATATATATATATATACTTACTTTAGCTTGTAAATCAAATGAAAGCTGTGAATAACTAGTGTATGCATTCTACAGGAATGTTGTATGTGCGTGTTATATGCTTTCAAATTTTTGTATTTTCAGAAAATTCACAAAAATAAAATACACTCCAATAAAAATGAATTTATACACGAATGAATGATCTTTAATTGTTGTACCTACCAACATACGTACTAATTATCAATAAAAACCTTTTAAAGTATTTATCTATGATCGATATATACTACTAGTAGTGTATTTAATTTCTATCGATCTTCTTGGTTGGATTTTAGATCTAAAGATTAAAGAGGCTAACTTTAATCCCTCGCATCATTTTATCGAACATATCATCATCCTAATTAGTTGCAACAATTCCCCCTAATTAACGTGATGAGAGCTGTTAAAAATATGAGTCTTGGTTTTGAATTCTTAAGTTAATTAGAATTAGGCACAATTTTTTTTTATGATGTTATATGATACTGAAACTTAAGGCCAAATTTATTTTGAAAAACGATATCTTGGACGACAAATTAACCCGCCTTAATATGTCGGGAAAAAAACAAAAGTCAAATTAAGACTTTCATTTTTGGGTAATAGGAGTATCATATTAGCTAGTAGGTTTCAAATTAAGACTTTCATTTTTGGGTAATAGGAGTACTATATAATTTGACTCAGTTAGCTAGCTTTATAATTGAAGTTCTATGTATTTTCTGGCCGACCATCAAATTAAGAATTGCTTTAACAATTAAGACAACAAATTGCACCTTATTCCCCAGATGTTCAACATAATATATACTCCCTCCATTCTTATATACAGGTCGTTTTAGATTTTTTTTTATATTCCTAATTATTTGTCGTTTGTGGTTATCTAGGAGAATTGATTACTATTTTTCTCAAATTGCCCCTTATTACTCCACCTAATCTTTTCATCCATATTTACAAGATAAGTGAGGTGAAGGGTATTATAGACAATTGATACTATAGTAAATGCTTTTAAATCATTACCTTAATTCTTGTGCACATGTCTAAAACGACCTATATTAAGAAACGGAGGGAGCATTCAATATGTGTGTGTGTGTGAACTGACATGATTAATTCCACCATGCATGTTAAAGTGAATCCCCTATAGATCCTCGATCTCTTCAAAATTAAATATGTGAACAATGCCTTTTCTTTGAAGAATGTTTACTTTCCTTTTCTTTCTTTTGGGGGTTGGTGGAAGCCTAGTACTTCCATTACCACATCCAAATTAAGTTTACAATAAATAGTCGTAGCTGTCACTTTAATTACTGTACTAATTTGTTGTGTTAATTAGTGGTGAAGATACGTGATTAATTAATTACTACATGCCAACCAATAGTAGGAGTGCTTTATATAAGACCAAGTAAAAGATCATGTTTTCACTAAAAGACATCGGTAGGCCAACAAAACTTGCGGAAGAGATCCACAACTTAATTAACAAAGATCTTTCATCTTTGATTCCATATAAAAATAAATAAATATTTAAACGTTGTTTCAGAAATTTCACTTTCTTCGCTGGAATGTATTTATATCTGTTGCTCTTTTTGCCAAGGTCTAATTTATTTATTATATATATACAATCCGGCCAGATCTATTTTGTTCCACTCGATCTTTTTCATCTAGAAATGCCTAATTAATTACTACAAAACAAATGTTTAAAAATAAATAGTTTCTAGTATTTCTAATATATATATATATATATATATATATATATATGTCTAGTAAATTATACAAATTCAATAATTATTTGACCTTAATTATGTTCAATAAAAGACATTTATCTTGAGATGGTGGGAGTATTTGAATTGTTAGAAAGAGGCTTTATTTTATAACTACTATATATTATTTGATGAAGCAATAAAGAAACTAATAAATTGTTATATATTTTCACTAGGATTTGGAGTGGTTCCAAATGGGCATGATATTGTTATTTCTATTTTGAATTGGGCATGAGAAAATTAACAAGCCCTTAGTATTACTATTATTAATACAGTATAAAATTATATGACAGGTTTTGTTAGGAAATATATAAAAGAAACCTCTTGATTAAATGATCTAATAATGAAGACTGATCGATCGATCTCCATTGATTAAGGGTTGCGCAATGAATTAAATTGCGGAAAATCGTGATGTAAATGATATTTTGGTTGTGGACAAGCTAAGCTAGCTACTTCTCTACTCATGTTTTCTTTTCGATCGGATTTTATCCAAGAAAGTATAATTAATTTGTGGCTAAATATAATTAAGGGAAATATTCATTAATTAGTTACTTCTTCTTTAAGGGAAATACACTAAGTGGAGTATTAAGGTCATGCAAGCAACGCATTAGAACCAAAAGTTTAGGTAATGTGTTAGGTAAAAGCGTGAACATTTGTGGGACACTTGTCACCTTTTAAACTTACCTTTTCAGGCATAATTGCGCCTTTCCCTTTATGAAAAGAAAAATCTCATAATTGGATTATGAAAATTAAAAATAAGTGCTTTATAATTTCAATTCTCTCAATGAAGAGTAAAAATATAAATTGGTCCAATTTATATGTCTAATTATCATGTCTGGATAGAAGATCTCTTATGAAAAACAAACTTTGGTTCGTATATACGTGTTTGTGACTTAATTTGTGTAACAATGAGAACAAACTTTCAAATTGATTAATTGCCAGTACTCCACCAATAAAACATAATTACGTCCATATATGCTATGATTTAGTTATCTCAAACTACGTACGTACATACAGCGAGTTAATTTATAAACTCGATCCTTCCTTAATATAGTACGTAGCAGTAGTTCTTAATTAAGCTTTTTCTCCAAGATATTTAACGACACTTGATTATATCAGGATTTTGGCACAAACCAACGATTCCATCCTTCTAAAAAATACATAGAAATGAATCAGAGTACTTTCAAAACTCTATTTTCTTCTTCTTCTACATATGCTATTTAATTTACTGCAAGAAAATTTAATCATCTTAATTTTCTAGCCTCGTGACAAAATATATATTGTTTTATGAATTAAAATTACTATTTTTATTCATGCAATTAATCTCATATTTATGTAGCTTGCAATCCGGGGATCATTTGGTTTCATCGTTCGTTCGTAGTTTGGGAGATGGTTTATCTAAACCCATATGCATATCCAACTCTCAAATATATACTATTATACAAGGAAAGCTGCATCTGCATGATAGTAGTTGCTTTGAAGCCTTTTAAATTATTAGGGTTTTCAGCTGCATGCTTCTGGCAATCATTTCCAAAATTTCTCACCAACAGGCAATATTGTAGTTTGAAAGTTGTACGAAATAGTATAATATCATATCAAAAAGGAAATAATCAAATGCCGAAAAAGGAAGACGGCAATTATTATAGTAATTAGACTGGTGTGAATTGTCAAAAGAGGTTAGCCGTTAATGAAAATTATACATACATACATATATATATATATATATATATGCTTGCTAAAGAAAACTTTTCTATGCATCATGCATGGCTCCTAAAGCAAGCGAAATACATATTCATATAAAGACATGCGTGCTCAATATTTTAAATTATAATCAACTCGTTGGACAAATTTTATTAATAAAACATTAATTGTTGAAATTAATTCCTATAATTTCAGTTAACATATGTGTATGTATGCATACCAGGGACGGAGCTACATGCTTATTGGAGGGGGGCCGCCCCCCTCCCCCCCAAGGTTTAAAATCTTTATAAAATTTATTCCTAAAGTTTGAAAATTTTATAAAACTCACTTTCACTTCATACATTTTGGTTTGGTTTGAAAATTTTTGCGCTAAATTTCCACAAGTTTTAATGAAGTTTTGATATGTTTTAAAAGACTTTTTTTTTTTCTTTATGTTTTAATATCTTTGTCAAAACAAATTCTATTACTATATTATTTTTGTTTTAGTAAAAATATGTCTTGTAATAATGAAATTTTACTTTTTAGTGATAAATATATTTTATGCTGTTAAAATTTTTTTTGGACCCCACCCCACCCCACCCCACCCCACCCCACCCAAAAAATAAATTATGGCTCCGTCGCTGTGCATACGTGGGTATGTTCAAGTTGATCAGTACTGCAATAATGAACTGTTCGATCTAAGCCAAAAGCTGAGTAAAGGATGTTGGCATAAATTATCTTAACTCTGAATTAAAATTAAAATTAAAATAAAATAGCCACAAACTTGCATGAGAATTGATAATTTATGATCCTATACATTGCCTCTCGCTCGACCACAAAATTATATATATATATATATATATATATATATATATATATATATATATAGAAATGATCCATAGAATACGTTAATGGATTGATTCGTTTCAACTAACGCTCATCCAACTGCTCAAAATTAGAGTGAATTGAATGTGAGATGTAGCAGTAAATAGCCAAATTTTTTTTGTTGTTGGTGGCTACTCCTCCTCCAAACCGCCAATCAAGCGATAGTGTTTGATTGACAGTTAGAGGAGAAATGCCAACAACATAAATTTGGCTTAATTACATTATTTTGATTATCCTCATATATACCGCTTATTAATTAGTAAAATAAAAATAAAAATTATAAGGATAATTAATAGGATAATCAATAATTATCTTTATATTTATCCTTATACTTATTAAATATTATTCTTATATATATTACTTATTAATCAAGTAAAATAAAATAATAAAAATTATAAGGATAATCAATAATTATCTTTATACTTATCTCTTATTTATTAACAAAATAAGTATGTATAAGAATAATTATCGATTATTGTCTTATGATTTTAATTATAAATAGGAAATAGTGATTGAGTTTATATATTTGGGTAGGAATATAATATAAATTCAATCACTATTTTTATTTATAATTAAAAATCATAAGACGATAATTATTAATTATCTTTATACATACTTATTTTATTAATAAGTATAAGGATAATTACTGATTATACTTATAATTTTTTATTATTTTATTTTACTGATTAATAAGTAGTATATATGAGGATAATCAGGATAATGTAATTAACCCAAAATTTTGTTGTTGTTGCTTTTCTCTCTGGCGGCCAAATCAAAACACTATTCGTTTTGACTAGCCATTAGAGGAGTAGTCATTGGTCCCTCATCTCACCCAATCACTCTAATTTGGACTATTTGGATGTGCGTTAGTAAAAGCAATCCTCTCCTGCTTAACGATTCTATTCATGGATCATTTCTCATATATATATATATATATATATATCAAGTTCTTCCTCTTCCCCCTCCAAAAAATAAAAATAAGAATAAGTTCTCTTTTTATTGATAATATATAGTGATAGGTCTAGTCCAAGGATCTATCCTATCTTGTAAGCCCAATATGGATGATAGGCCCAAGTTCAAGAAGGTTGGCAAGCCCAATAAATGTGATCCACTACGGTTGGGTTAATTGAGATCATCAGTAACAATGAGCTACGCACGCTCACATCATGAAAAAAGCGGTCAACCCTCGTCTCCGAATCTCACGAAGAGCACGTCAGCCATCTTGCATATTATGAAAAGGTTGAGAACTTCACTAAGGTAGTGGTTTAGTGGTTACATGTTCACCCCAAACTGTCACGGGACTGCTATAAATTGTACGCCTCACCATCACTTGGGGGCAACTCACTTTTGTACCGAAGAACTCCCTTCTCCTTTCTCTTTAAGTTTGTACTCTCCGTACTCTCGATCTGTTTCAAAACACACTTGACATAATATAAGGTGCCGGCGACTCGAGCCATTTAAAAGTGGACTAGGTGACCTTGACTAAACTACTCTAATTATTGTCTTATTTTTCTACTTTAATTATTACATTTATTATTACTTAACACGTGTGTGCACACAAATTATTTTGTGCGTCATCATATAGTATATAATTATACATTGTTATCAAGTTTGACATTCTAATTTCAAAGTAAGTAATTAACGTCAAAATTGCTATATATATATATATATATATATATATATATATATATAACCAAAACTTATTATCTCTAAAGGTAAACAAAATATAAAATACATATTTGGGTATCTACTAGCTATTTTTTGGAAGAAAAGAGTATAAATATATATTGTAGCAAAGTTTTGTGTACTTGTATCAAAGTCCTAAAGATGATGGTTGGAAAGTAGAAGAAATCAACTTTGATTGTTCAGTCAGTCGGACTTATTATATGTTGTTTTATTTTATTTTTACTTTGTTCTTAATTAATTATGAAAATGAAATTGACAACTGGCCTTTTGGAACTAAGTGAACCTTTAGATTAGAAGAGAAAAAGTCAATTTGAAAATAAATATTGCCAGTTGGACGTAATTAATTAAGGAAATTTGGAAGAAAACAAGCTACCTGAAAATTTATGCATTAAAAATTTGACGTGGACATGAAATTAAGGCATAAGTGTATTTAAATTTTATTTATTTTTATTTTTATTCATTATTGAGAGTCCAAAAATAAAAATAAATAAAATTTAAATATATTTACATCCAATTTTCACGTACACTCAGAATTAATTATTCCACAGTCCCAAAAATAAACCACGAGTACACATGTTAAAGGAACCTGATCGAAGGCTGCTTCAAGATCAAGATGGTGGCATCGCTTTCGAAAAAGTATGATTTTTCTTTTATGCGAAGCTTTTCTCCAACTCCCCATTAACAAAACAAAGTGCTCTAATGACCGACCGACTATATATAATATTGTAGCATTCAAAAGTGCTACCTTTACACTTTCAATTTACTAGTACAAACTATTACATGAATGCATGCATGTATATGTGCTCATCCATGAACGCATGCATGCATTGATATTTATATATATAACTATTACATGAATGAATGCATATATATATATATATATATATATATATATATATATATATATATATAAAATGATTCATAGCTTATGTGAGCTATGGACATTCTAATTAACCCATCTCTTGTCGTCAAATGAAAATTAAAGTGGTTGGGTTGGGGCCAACCACTACTCCTAGCGGCCAACAGTGGCGAAGCCACATGGAGTGATATGGGTTCAATAGCCCCCACTGAAAAAAAAAATTTATTTTATAATGTAAGGTAAATTTTAAAATTGTTAAAGTATCATATATAAATTGACTCCACTAAAATTTTATAAATTTTATATTATACAGTATCCTGTAAGACCCCAATTTATTATAAATAAAGATGAATTTTCTATAAATATTATTTTTGAATATTATGGAATAAATTTGATATAATGTTATAGTTGTGGGTAATATTTATAAATTTTGCAAAGTATGCAAGTTGTTATAAAATATTCGTTTGGTGGGGAATATTCTTTTGTTAGGGAATATTAAATGCAATAACTACCAATCATTGGTGGACCCCATAATGTAATTATTATCGGATCGAGAAAGCGACAAAAATATTTTATAAAAATAACTACGGCGGAGGTGTTCGTTAAAAGCTGTTGAACTACCCGGTGGTAAAAATACGAATAATATGCGTGGTTGCATAAGAAGACACCAGTATTGATTATTGATGCTTACGTGAGAAGTCACTCATTTATGCTTTCAATTATCTTCATGATAATTCACGTGATCATATCTCTTATATTATTGATTCAATTATTGTCACAAGATCATCAGATAATATGTTATATTATTAATCGAGACGACAAGTTATAAATGATTAATAATTGTTGAAAGATTAAAAATGTGTTGATTAAAAATAAAATGATTTGTGGTAATATTTATTCAATCCTTAATGTATATAAAAGTACATTATAACGCGTTTGTGGTAAGTTTGATTATTTTATGGGGGCCCATATGTCATCATCTAAGAGTCTCTTCGTCAATAAGTAATTACCTTTGTGAATAGTAATTACCTTAAATCAATAGTATTTACCTTTCGTCGATAGTATTTACCTTCGTCGATAGTAATTACCTTCATCGATAGTAATTACCTTGTGAATAGTAATTACCTTCGTCAATAGTAATTACCTTTACCAGACGTCAAACCACTTGTCGTTTCACATTACAAAGCGCCAAACCACTTGTCGTTTCACATTACTGAGGCGTCGAACCACTTTTCTTTTCACATCACCACCGTCAAGCCACTACCTTGCTTCATTACATGGTAGGTCTTAAGCTAGAAATCTTCTATAAATAGAGGCCTAGTGCTTCATTATTTTCAATTTAATTCATTCAAGCTTTAGAGAGAGAAAGTATAGAGAATAAGAGAAAGAAGAAGAGTATTTTGTTCTTACACTCTTTGCAGTATTCAATCTCCTACCAAAAGTAAGAGGTGTTATTCTTTCTTATTCATGAAGAAATCATTATTATTCCATCGCTTATTATTACATTGGAATAACTCAGATACGCTGGTTTACCCCATACTTGGTGACATTCTTCTATTATTCATTGGAACATCCCATCATGTGTTTTTTAGGACACGGTTCCGTCTTTATTATTATTCATTTGGAACATCCTGTGCTGTGTGTTTTACAAGGACTGGTTAAAATCTTTATTATTATTTTGTTGGAACATCACATCGTGTGTTTTACACCGGACTGGTTAAAATCTTTATTATTATTCTATTGGAACATCCCATGCATGCTTTTCATGGGAATTTGGTTCCGTTATTTATTATTCTGTTGGAATAACTCGCTGTCTTGATCTATCGCATTTGCATGGTGATTTCTTTTGTTATTCCATTATTTATTATACCCGGTTAAGTTAAAACTTTGACTTCTATACTCCATGAAATTAGTGGAATATCCTTGATATTTGCGGTTCATCCAAAGATATCTTTTCATGAAAATATTCTTCCGATCATTCTTGAATTTTACTCTACAAAACAAAGATCGTGTTGATAATTTGGACGTTAATAATTCACGGATAAAATAATTCTTGAACTTGTTTTATTGAATTCTTATATCATTGTCATCATCCTCATGTTTATATTATGTTGAAAGTCATCTCGTGGCTGTAGTGCGTAGATGGACTTGGTATGATTATGACCGAGAGACTATTCGATTGTAATTACGACCGTAATGTTACAAATGATGTGATAAAAATCCTCGATTGGTCGTAGTGCATTGATGGACGATTGTTGGCATGATCATGACCATTAATGAATACACAAATATTCTTGGCGTAGTGCATGAATAATTGTGGTCGTGATCTTAAAGAATATCCTCGCCGTAGTAGTGTGCGGGGTGATTCGATGATGTGGACTATTTATTAAAGTCGAGTCTGGCTATACTATAATGATGAAAAACCTTTTAAATCATAAAAGATAGTAGATTTTATTTTTACTTGACTCTTTTAATGGATTGCTTGTTCACTGCAGTTAAACTTGATGTTTATTATATTTTATCGGTTTAACACTCACATTGAAGGCTATTGATAATTTATTACGCATTATCTTAGTCATAATATTTCTTCTCTGGGCTAGTTGAGCTCACCCTTTCTTTCACTGCTTTTTCTTGAAATGAGAACATAAATTGGGACGAGTCGGGGAGCGGAGTAATGGTCCGAGAGGATAGCATTAGTAGTCCTCACTATTCGTGTGAAATAGTGTGATAATAATTGTAATGAAGTACTCCTTTTGAGTTTGTATAATATCTAGTAGACAATATTTGTATTCAAACTCACAATTTATGTCGATTGTATACCGACAATTATATTAGTAAGTTGTATTTAAATTACATGTACCATGTATCGACTACCCAAGATGGGTGATGTATACCTAATTTTGGGGGCGTCACAGTTGGTATCAGAGCTTAGAGATATGATCCCGGCTAAGATGTGAGAATAGTACTAGGAGGGGAGAGACGGGGAATACCTTCGCTAGTATGACTTACCTAAGTTTATGTCTTTATTTTATTGGTTGGTCGGAAGATAGGGATAATTTGTTACATGTCAATTAACCTTTTGTTTTGTGGCAGTATCTGAAAATGACATCTGAGAATGTTGAGAATAACAATGGAGGGCAGGCGATCGTTGATTCACCACATATCAATAATTAGGATAATGTGCATCAGGAATGCGATAATACTCATGCAAACAACAACACTGACCAAATGATGAATGATCAAATGTTCAAAGGCTTTATGCAATTTATGCGGCAATGAAGCGAGAAGCTCTCTGTCCAAAACGTGGGTGGAAATACAGAAAACTCTCGAGGCGGTCACCGCTAAACAATTCAAGGAGCCGGGATCACCGGAGTTTAAGGAGAGCCAAAACCACTTACGGCGGAAGCATGGATAAAGCAGATTACCAAGATATTTGATGTCTTGGGATGCTCAGAGAGCAAAGGTTCCTTGCCGCCTTTATGTTCTTGCTTGGAGGCGGATTCATTGGTGGGAATTCCAGAAACGTACTCAACCATTATCTCAAGATATCTTGGGAGAAGTTCCAGAGTCATTCAACGACAAATACTTCACGAAAGTATTCGCCACATGAAGGAGGTGGAGTTTATCAAGTTGGAACAAAACAATATGACCAGGTAATGTCGTGATGCGAGAGCAAAATTTGCGGAGTTATCACGGTTTTCGCGGCCCCACTTGGTGGATAATGAAGAGAGAATAAATGGCGAATGTTTTTAAGAGGTTTAAAAGCGAGAATCGTCAACATCTTATTTCTCATAAAGCGTGTTTGTATTCGAGATATTGTAAATAGGGCTCGATTAGTGGGAGTAGCGATAATGAGTCAACGCAACTAAAAGAGAGTAAAACAAAATTATAATACCGGCGAGAGTAGTCATCAAGCGGTGACAACAAGCGTGGAGGGAATCAATGGGCGGATATGGTAACCACCGGTGGTAATCGGGGCCAAAATAATAAGAATGAACATTTCAAGAAAAGGAGATTCAACAATGATGGAAAGGCGTCGACCAAAGACTGTTGTTAAGGATGGAGAAAGACCACCTATCATATGCTTCAAATGCGGAGGAGAGGACACATCGATCAAGCTGCGCCATGCCAGTCCAAAGCATGTTATAATTGTGGAAGAGAAGGTCACTTAGCTCAATTTTATTGCCATCAAGACAAATTCAGCTAGGATGGAGGCACCAAAGGTCGTCCGAGAAAAGTCAAAACCCAGGTAGTCTGAGGGAGGCGTTTGTTGTGACCTCCCAAAAAGAGCAAGGAATCGAATGAGGTCATCACGGGTAAGCTTATCATAAACTCTAATGAAGTCTATACTTTATTTGATCTGGGTTCTACCCATTCTTTTATTTCTCCTACTTGCGCTCATCGATTAAATTTGACTCAGGAGAAATTAGACTTTGACTTATCTGTGGAAACTCCGTTGGGAGAAACCTTCATTTCATCCATTGTTTATAAGTCTTGTTTGGTTCAAATCGGTACCTCTCACATTACTGTCGATCTTATTTCATTAAAAATACTTGCATTTGGCGTGATTCAGGGATTGATTGGTTAACTACTTATCATGCAAAAATTGATTATTTTCGTAAGATTGTTAGCTTTCATATTCCTAATCAACCTATTATGCGAATTCAAACGACCAAACCAATAAAATCAATCACTATCATCTCAAGCCATAAAGCTATTCGTTTATTAAAAGCGGATGTCAAGCTTTCTTAGCTCATATCACTGATTTAAACAAAAAAATACGCCGATTTTGAGCGATATTTCTATTGTTAATAAATTTCTAACATATTCCAGAAGAACTTCTTGGCCTACCCCAGGCGTGAAATTGAATTTTGTATCGACCTTGAACGATGACAAAACCTATTTCCAAAGCCCCATATCGAATGGCTCTATATGAACTTCGTGGAGTTAAAGACCCAAGCTGCAAGAATTGTTAGACATTGGCTTTATTCATCCTAGTACTTCTCCTTGGGGTGCTCTCTGCATTACTATTCGTGAAGAAGAAAGATGGGAGTATCGACTTTGTATTGATTATCGGGAGTTGAATCACGTCACCATCAAAATAGGTATCCATTGCCACGTATTGATGACCTTTTGACCCGATTCAACAAGAAGAAGCCAAATTCTTTTCAAAGATTGATCTTCGTTCCGGATATCACCAATTGAAGATTAGAAGCCGTGACATTCCAAAAACGGCTTTGAGAACTCGATGCGGGCATTATGAATTCTAGTCATGTCCTTTGGATTGACTAATGCTCCTTGCTGCCTTCATGGATATGATGAACCGAGTATTCAAGGAATATTTGGATCACTTTGTGGTCGTCTTTATTGATGACATCCTTATTTATTCCAAAAGCCGTGAAGATCATGAGCAACACTTGAGGCTGACACTCCAAAAGCTTCGTGAATATAAGCTTTATGCCAAGTTGAAGAAATGCGAGTTCTGGCTTGAAGAAGTAACATTCCTTGGGCACGTGGTATCAAGTCATGGAATATCTGTTGACCCGAAGAAAGATTGAAGCTATTCAAAGCTAGGAACATAATCGATGGATCAAATCGTAGCTTTCTCGGTTTAATTTGGTTATTATCGGAGATTCGTGGAAGGATTTTATCGAATCGCTATTCCATTGACTTCGGTGACTCGGAAAGATACAAAGTTCGGTTGGAGCGAAGAATGTGAGAGGAGTTTTCAAGAACTCAAGAGGAGACTTATTTATTTTGTGCTCGACAATACCATCGGCTCGGAGGATTTGTCATCTCTGATGATGCTTTGAGCAAAGGGTTGGGATGTGTTCTCATCCAACATGGAAAAGTTATAGCTTTATGCCTCGCGACAACTCAAAGAATATGAGAGGAATTATCCTACTCATGATCTAGAGTTAGCGGTATTATCTTCTTGCACTTAAAATTTGGAGGCATTACTTGTATGGGAGAAAGTGGAGATCTTTTACGGATCATAAAAGCCTCAAATATTTCTTCACTCAAAAGGAACTCAACATGCGACAACGACGCGTTGGCTTGAAGCATTGAAAGATTATGATCATACCATCAATACCATCCTGGAAGCGAGCGTGGTAGGTGACGCATTGAAGCGAGAAGATCGTATGCAAGCACGAGTGCGTTATTGTCAACACAAAGGCCCATTTGTGTGACTTGCAAAGGATGGAGATTTAGTTAAAGACTCAGGACGTATGTGATGATAGCGAATATCTGAGTAGAACCGACTTTAATCGATAAAGTTAAAAGCTGCTTCAAGCTACGGACACGGAGGCGATGCGTATGAAAAAGAAAGTGCGAAGGTCTTTATCTTAGGAAGCAAGAATCGATGAAGAAGGAATACTTTGAGTCAACTCCGGACTTTGTGTTCTAACGACCACGATTTAAAGTATAATATCATGATGAGGCGCACAACACACCATTTGCAATCCATCACAGGAGTACCAAAATGTATCATGATATTAAATCATACATTTTGGTGGACTATTCAAATGCAATCCATCCACGGGACTTACGATTTAGCTCGACATATCATCCTCGGGGGACGGACGATCGGAGAGGACTATTCAAACTCTTGAAGATCTATTAAGACTCTGTGTCCTTGATTTCAAGGGAGTTGGGACAAGTTCTTACCATTGGTGGAGTTTTCCTACAACAATGATTATCAAGCAAGTATTGGCATGGCTCCATTCAAGCGTTGTATGGAAGAAAGTGTCGTTCTCAAAGTATCTTTGGGATGAGGTGGATGAAGCAACGTTGTTGGGACCGGAGTTAATACGTATGACTACTGAGAAAAGATTCAAACGATCCGACAACGTATAAAAACCTCACAAAATCGACAAAAGAGTTATCTTTGATCTTCATCGAAAGGACGTGGAATTGATATAAGAGATCATGTGTTGTTAAGAGTTGCTCCATAGAAAGGAGTTACAAGATTTGGAAAAGAGGATAACATAATCCTCGATTCATGATCCATTTTAATCCTCGATCGAGTAGAGGCGTGGCCTATAGACTGCTTTTACTGCCAAATATGTCTCGTGTTCATAACGTTTTTTCACATATCTATGTTACGTAAATATGTGAAAGACCCGAACCATATTATTGAGTTGGAACCGGATGAAATAGCGGAAGATTTGACGTATGAAGAGGTTCTTGTTCAAATTTTGGATAAGAAGGAACATATTCTACGCTCCAAGGTTATACCTCAAGTCAAAGTTTTATGGAGGAACCAAGATGTTGAGGAAAGGACTTGGGAGTTAGAATCTGAAATAAAATCAAGGTATCCTTACCTCTTCGACATACCAGGTACGTACCCTAATTTTGAGGACGAAATTTCATAAGAAGGGAAGGTTGTAAGACCCCAGCTATTATAAATAAAGATGAATTTTCTATAAATATTATTTTTGAATATTATGGAATAAATTTGATATAATGTTATAGTCGTGGGTAATATTTATAAATTTTGCAAAGTATGCAAGTTGTTATAAAATATTCGTTTGGTGGGAATATTCTTTTTGTTAGGAATATTCGCATACAATGGCTCAATCATTGGTGGACCCCATACTTGTAATTATTGTCGGATTGAGAAAGCGACAAAAATATTCTATAAAAATAACGGCGGAGGTGTTACTGAATTAAAACTGTTGAACTACCCGGTGGTAAAAATGCGATGTCTGGCGTGGTTGCATAAGTAGCACACGGTATTGATTATTGATCTTACGTGAGAAGTCACAAATTATATGCTCGATTATTCTTCTGATAATTTTTGATCATATCTCTTATATTATTGATTCAATTATTGTCACGGTATCATACGTATAATATGTTATATTATTAATTGAGGCGACAAGTTATAAATGATTAATAATTGTTGAAAGATTAAAAATGTGTTGATTAAAAATAAAATGATTTGTGGTAATATTTATTGATCCTTAATGTATATAAAAGTGCATTATGAAGCGTTTGTGGTAAGTTTGATTATTTTATGGGGGGCCCGTATATGTCATCATCTAAGAGTCTCTTCGTCGATAGTAATTACCTTTGTGAATAGTAATTACCTTCGTCAATCGATAGTATTTACCTTCGTCAATAGTATTTACCTTCGTCGATAGTAATTACCTTCGTCGATAGTAATTACCCTTGTGAATAGTAATTACCTTTCGTCGATAGTAATTACCTTTACCAGACGTCAAACCACTTGTTGTTTAACATTACTGAGCGTCAAACCACTTGTCGTTTCACATTACAAAAGCGTCGAACCACTTGTCGTTTCACATTACGAGCATCGAACCACTTGTCGTTTCACATTCAAAAGATCGAACCACTTTTCTTTTCACATCACAAATCGTCAAGCCACTTGCCTTTTCACGTGGTAGGTGTTAAGCTAGAAATCTTCTATAAATAGAGGCCTAGTGCTTCATTATTTTCACGAATTCATTCAAGCTTTAGAGAGAAAGTATAGAGAGAATAAGAGAGAAAGAAGAAGAGTATTTTATTCTACACTACTTCTGCAGTATTCAATCTCCTACCAAAAGTAAGGGTGTTATTCTTTCTTCTTTCATGAAGAGAAGCATTGTTATTCCATTGCTTATTATTACATTGGAATAACTTTTGTACGCTGTGAGTTTACCTATACTTGGTGACATTCTTCTATTATTACATTTGAAACATCACATGCGTGTGTTTTACACAGGACTGGTTAAAATCTTTATTATTATTATTTGGAACATCACATGCATGTGTTTTACAGGACTGGTTAAAATCTTTATTATTATTTTGTTGGAACATCATATGCATGTGTTTTTTACGGACTGGTCCGCCGTCTTTATTATTATTCTATTGGAACATCACATGCTGCGTGCGTTTCTACGCGCGGACACGGTTCCGATTATTTATTATTACATTGAATAACTCACTTTGTGCGATCTATCGCATGCGTGGTGATTTCTTTTGTTATTCCATTATTTATTATACCCGGTTAGTTAAAACTTTGACTTCTATACTCCATGAAATTAGTGGAATATCATTGATATTTGCGGTTCATCCAAAGATATCTTTTCATGAAAATATTCTTACGATCATTCTTGAATTTTACTCTACAAAACAATGATCGTGTTGATAATTTGGGCGTTAATAATTCTGGATAAAATAATTCTTGAACTTGTTTTATTGAATTCTTATATCATTGTCATCATCCTCATGTTTATATTATATTTGAAAGTCATTTGTGGCTTTGTAGTGCGTAGATGGACTTGGTATGATTATGACGAGAGACTATCGGTGTAATTATGGTAGTAATGTTACAAATGATGTGATAAAAATCCTCGATTGGCCGTAGTGCATTGATGGACGATTGTTGGCATGATCATGACCATTAATGAATACACAAATATTCTTGGCGTAGTAGTGCATGAATAATTGTGGTCGTGATCTAAAAAGAATATCCTTGGCCAGTAGTGCGGGGGTGATTCGATGATGTGGACTATTTATTAAAAGTGAGTCTCATTTATAACGATGATGATGAAAAACCTTTTAAATCATAAAAGATAGTAGATTTTATTTTCTACTTGCCTCTTTTAATGGATTGCTTGTTCATTATGATTAAACTTGATGTTTATTATATTTTATCGGTTTAACTTTATTTGAAGGCTATTGATAATTTATTACGCATTATCTTAGTCATAATATTTCTTCTTGGGCTAGTTGAGCTCACCCTTTCTTTTCTTTGTTCTCTTCAAAAATGGTAAAGAATTTGGGGACGAGTCGGGGAGCGAGTAATGGTCGAGAGGATAGCATTAGTAGTCCTCACTATTATTACATGAAATAGTGTGATAATAATTGTAATGAGGACTCCTTTTGAGTTTGTATAATATCTAGTAGACAATATGTAAGACCTCGAAATTTTTTTAAATAAAAAGGAATTTCCTTTATTTATTATTTTGAAATAGTAAGGGTTGATTTGATTAATGTGGATAGTTAAGGGTTAAATACATAAATATTTCAAAATAAGCAAGTGGTTATAAAATATTCATTTTTTGGGGAATATTCGTTTGGTCGTGGAATATTAAATCTTTGTCGGGGAATATTCGTTTGGTCGTGGAATATTAAATCTTTGTCGGGGAATATTTAAATCGAAATGCAGTGACCATGTATGGCCCCATGTGAAAAGCGATTGGATGAGGAAAGCGACAAAGTTTGGGTGGTTATAAATAACGCGTAGTTATTACAGAATTAAGGCTGTTGAATAATAAATTGGTTAAAATACGATGTCTGGCGTGTTTTGCGATAGCTTTACGGTATTGCACAATATTGTTGAATTATTGATCCTTACGTAAGAAGGCACTACTCGATAATTTTCACGATGAATTCTTATTCAATATTTTATTTTATTGATTGATAATTGTTGCGTTGATATTTTATATTATTATTGTTTGATAATTGTCACCGCATTTGATATTTCCCATTATCGGATCAATAATTCATATTATTTGAATAATATTATTAGATAACATTATTGGTGATGTCTAGAAAGTTACATCTAAGGAGAGGTTTGGTCACCTAATTGTGCTTTGATGAGGAGATCCTTATTAGAAAGCCCCTCTTTCCGGGAACTTGTACTGGTCATCATAAATGTGATTACGTAATATTATTTGTGAATAATTAATTATTGATTCATATGATAAGAAATATTTATTTTATATGAATATAAATGATGGATTTATTTATGTGGTTATTAATGAAGGAATTAATCTTTGAGATGTTTTATTTGTATTTTGTCGGATTGGAGGTATTAAAAAAAATTAAATGATTGTTATTACTGACTTTATTGTGTGAGTTATAATATTTAATCCAAATAGTTGGATCGTTGTAATTTTTGGATATGTTATACATATATAAGTTGAGTATATGTCCACAAATTTTGAGCGAATTAAAGATTAGCGTATAATTTATTATGAATTTTAAGAGGTGGTGATTGAGAAATTAGGTTATAAATGATTTTGGTGGAAAATTCTAGAATCAGTGGGCCCCACTTTTGGTTGGTGAGAAATGTGCTCAATTGAATTTTCAAATGTGGTGGGTGGGAATAGTAGCGAGTAAAGCCATCGGTGTAAGACCCGACTTTTATAAATAAAGATGAATTTTCTATAAATATTATTTTTGAATATTATGGAATAAATTTGATATAATGTTATAGTTGTGGGTAATATTTATAAATTTTGCAAAGTATGCAAGTTGTTATAAAATATTCGTTTGGTGGGGAATATTCTTTTTGTTAGGGAATATTAAATACAATGGCTCAATCATTGGTGGACCCCACAACATTATTGTCGGATTGAAAAAAGCGACAAAATATTTTTATAAAAAATAACGGCGGAGGTGTTACAGATTAAAAGCTGTTGAACTACCCGTTGGTAAAAAAATGCGATGTCTGGCGTGGTATTGTTAAGTAGTAGCGCACGGTATTGATTATTGATCTTACGTGAGAAGTCAACAATTTATGCTCAATTATTACTCTGATAAGAATTTGCATCATATCTCTTATATTATTGATTCAATTATTGTCACATTATCATCGTATAATATGTTATAGTATTAAATCAATAATTGAGGCGACAAGTTATAAATGATTAATAATTATTGAAAGATTAAATATGTGTTATGATTTGTGGTAAGTTTGATTATTTTATGGGGGCTCTATATGTCATCATCTAAGAGTCTCTTCATCGATAGTATTTACCTTCGTCGATAGTAATTACCCTTGTGAATAGTATTTATAGTAATTCGTCGATAGTATTTACCTTCCGTTAATAGTAATTACCTTTACAGACGTCGAACCACTTGTCGTTTCACATTTACAGCGCCGAACCACTTGTCGTTTCACATTACGAGCGTCAAACGATTCGTCGTCGAGCCACTTGCCTTTTCACACGGACGACAGTCTTTAAGCTAGAAATCTTCTATAAATAGAGGCCTAGGGCTTCATTATTTTCACGAATTCATTCAAGCTATAGAGAGAAAGTATAGAGAGAATAAGAGAGAAAGAAGAAGAGTATTTTGTTCTTACCTTCTGCTGCGATATTCAATCTCCTACCAAATGTAAAGGGTGTTATTCTTTCTTATTCATGAAGAAGCTGTTGTTATTCCATTGCTTATTATTACATTGGAATAACTTTGTATAAGTGGTTTACCCTATACTTGGTGACATTCTTCTACTTATTACATTTGGAACATCACATGCATGTGTTTTACAGGACTGGTTAAAATCTTTATCATTCTGTTGGAACATCACATGCGTGTGTTTTACACGGACTGGTTTCTATCTTTATTATTACTGTTGGAACATCACATGCATGTTTTTTACCGGACTGGTTAAAATCTTTATTATTACATTGGAATATCCTATCGTGTGTTTTACACCGGATGCGGGTTCCATCTTTATTATTCTGTTGGAACATCCTGTGCAAATTGTGAATTTCACGACTGGTTCCGTTATTTATTATTACATTGGAATAACACATGCATGCGGTCTATCGCATGCGTGGTGATTTCTTTTGTTATTCCATTCTTTATTATACCCGGTTAGTTAAAACTTTGACTTTATACTCCATGAAATTAGTAGAATATCCTTGATATTTGCGTTTCATCGATATCTTTTCATGGAAATATTCTTACGATCATTCTTGAATTTTACTCTACCTTGATGTATCATGTTGACAATTTGGGCGTTAATAATTCTGGATAAAATAATTCTTGAACTTGTTTTATTGAATTCTTATATCATTGTCATCATCCTCATGTTTATATATTTTTTAAAGTCATCGTGGCACTTGTAGTGCATAGATGGACTTGGTATGATTATGACGAGAGATTATTGATTGTAATCATGGCCGTAATGTTACAAATGATGTGGTAAAAATCCTCGATTGGTAGTAGTGCATTGATGGGCGATTGTTGGCATGATCATGACCATTAATGAATACACAAATATTCTTGGCCCGTAGTCGTATGAATAATTGTGGTCGTGATCTTAAAGAATATCCTTGGCCGTAGAGTGAGGGGTGATTCGATGATGTGGAATATTTATTAAAAGTGAGTCTCAAATATTATAATGATGATGAAAAACCTTTTAAAACCTAAAAGATAGTAGACTTTATTTTCTACTTGACTCTTTTAATGGATTCATATTCAGCTACTTGATTAAAGCTGGTTGTCTATTGTATTTTATCGGTTTAACATTATTGAAGACTATTGATAATTTATTACGCATTATCTTAGTCATAATATTTCTTCTTTGGGCTAGTTGAGCTCACCCTTTCTTTCTTTATTCTCTTGAGGAAATGATAATATATATTTGAGACGAGTCGGGGAACGCAGTGATGGTCACGAAGATAGCATTAGTAGTCCTCACTATTACGTAAAAATAGTGTGATAATAAGCTGTAATGAGGACTTTTGTTTGAGTTTGTATAATATCTAGTAGAGCGATATTTGTATTTAAACTCACGGTTTATGTCGTATTATTACCACGACAGTTATGTTAATAAGTTGTATTTAAATTACGTACCATGTAAGTGGCGACTCAAGATGGGTGATGTATACCTAATTTTGGGGGCGTCACGGTTAGTATCGAGCTTAGGGATGTGATCCTGGCTAAGATGTGAGAATAGTACTAGGAGGGAGGCGGGGAATACCTTATTTAGTATGACCTACCTAAGTTTATGTGATATTTTATTGGTTGGTCGGAAGATAGGGATAATTTGTTTACATGTCGATTAACCTTTTGTTTTGTGGCGATGTCTGAAAATGACATCCGAGAATGTTGAGAGAATAGCAATGAGGCTATGAGCGATTGTTGATTCACCACATATCAATAATCGAGGATAATGTGCATCATGAAGGCGACAATCCTCATGCAAACAACAACCTTGACCAAATGACGAATGATCAAATGTTCAGAGGCTTTATGCAATTTATGCAACAATGAGCGAGGCGACTCTGTCCAAAACGTGGGGTGGAAACACGGAAAACTCTCGAGGCGGTCACCGCTAAACAATTTAAAAAGCTGGGACCACCGGAGTTTAAGGGAGAAGCAAAACCACACTTGGCGGAAGCATGGATAAAGCAGATTACCAAAATATTTGATGTCTTGGGATGCTCAGAGAGCAAAAGGTTCCTTCACGCCTTTATGTTAGCGGAGGCGGATTCTTGGTGTGGAATCGGTAAAAGCGTACTCAACCAATTTGTCTTGAAGATATCTTGGGAGAAGTTCGAGGTGCATTCAACGACAAATACTTTCACGAAAGTATTCGCCACATGAAGGAGGTGGAGTTTATCAAGTTGGAACAAAACAATATGGCCATGTCGCATGATACGAGGCAAAATTTGCGGAGTTATCACGGTTCGTCCCACTTGGTGGATAATGAAGAGAGAATGGCGCGAATGTTTTTAAGAGGTTTGAAAGCGGAGATCGTCGACATCTTATTTTCATAAAGCGTGTTTGTATTGGATGTTGTAAATAGGGCTCGATTAGTGGAAGCGCGATAATGAGTCAATATAACTAAAAGAGAAGCGGTACGGCAAAATTATAATACCGGCGAGAATAGTCATCGGCGGTGACAACAAGCGTGGAGGAATCAACGGGCGGATATGGTAACCACCCGGTGGTAATCGGGCCCAAAACAATAAGAATGGACATTTCAAGAAAAGGAGATTTAACAATGATGGAAAGGCGTCGACCGGCACCCATTGTTAAGGAAGGAGAAAGACCACCTATCATATGCTTCAAATGCGGAGGAGAGGGACACATCGATCAAAGCTGCGTCATGCAGTCAAAGCATGTTATAATTGTGGAAGAGAAGGTCAACTTAGCTCGATTTTGTCGTTCTAGAAGACAAATTGGCTAGGATGGAGGCACCAAAGGCCGTCCCGAAAATTCAAAGCCGGTAGTCTGAGGAGAGCATTTGTTGTGACCTCCAAAAAGCAAGCGAGAATCCGAATGAGGTCATCACGGGTAAGCTTATCGTAAACTCTAATGAAGTCTATACTTTATTTGATCTGGGTTCTACCCATTCTTTTATTTCTCTACTTGCGCTCATCGATTAAATTTGACTCGGAGAAATTAGACTTTGACTTATCTGTGGAAACTCCGTTGGGAGAAACCTTCATTACATCCTTTGTTTATAAGTCTTGTTTGGTTCAAATCGGTACCCTCACATTACACCATCGATCTTATTTCATTAAAAATACTTGCATTTGGCGTGATTTTAGGGATTGATTGGTTAACTACTTATCATGCAAAAATTGATTGTTTTTCGTAAGGTTGTTAGCTTTCATATTCCTAATCAACCTATTATGCGAATTCAAACGACCAAACCATTAAAATCAATCACGGTCATCTCAAGCCATAAATTTATTCGTTTATTGAAAAGCGGATGTCAAGCTTTCTTAGCTCGTATCGCTGATTTAAATAAAAATAAATCGGTTTTAAAGCGATATTCCTATTGTTAATAAATTTCTGACGTATTCCGAAGAACTTCTGGCCTACCCCGAAGGCGTGAAATTGAATTTTGTATCGACCTTGAACCCAGTACAAAACCTATTTCCAAAGCCCCATATCGAAATAGCTCTATTGAACCCGAGGAGTTAAAGACCCAAGCTGCAGGAATTGTTAGACATTGGCTTTATTCGTCCCTAGTACTTCTCCTTGGGGTGCTCTGTTCTATTCGTGAAGAAGAAAGATGGGAGTATGCGACTTTGTATTGATTATCGGGAGTTGAATCACGTCACCATCAAAAATAGGTATCCATTGCCACGTATTGATGACTGTTTGACCCGATTGCAAGGAGCCAAATTCTTTTCAAAGATTGATCTTCGTTAGGATATCACCAATTAAAGATTAGAATCCGTGACATTCCAAAGGCGGCTTTCGGAACTCGATGCGGGCATTATGAATTCTAGTCGTGTCCTTTGGATTGACTAATGCTCCGCCGCCTTCATGGATATGATGAACCAAGTATTGAGGAATATTTAGATCACTTTGTGGTCGTCTTTATTGATGACATCCTTATTTATTCCAAAAGCCGTGAAGATCATGAAAGCAACACTTGAGGTGACACTCCAAAAGCTTCGTGAATATAAGCTTTATGCGAGTTGAAGAAATGCGAGTTCGGCTTGAAGAAGTAGCATTCCTTGGGCACGTGGTATCAAGTCATGGAATATCTCATTGACCCAAAGAAAGATTGAAGCTATTCAAAGTCGGGAACAACCTAAATCGATGGATGAAATCGTAGCTTTCTCGGTTTAATTTGGTTATTATCGGAGATTCGTGGAAGGATTTTCTCGAATCGCTATTCCGATGATTTCGGTGACTCGGAAAGATACAAAGTTCGGTTGGAAGCGAAGAATGTGAGAAGAGTTTTCAAGAACTCGAGAGGAGACTTATTTCAAATTTTGTTACGTGATACCATCGGCTCGGAGGATTTGTCATCTGGTGATGCTTGAGCAAAGGGTTGGGATGTGTTCTCATGCGACATGGAAAAGTAATAGCCTATGCCTCATGACAACTCAAAGAATATGAGAGGAATTATCCTACTCATGATCTAGAGTTAGCATTTTTATCTTCTTGCACTTAAAATTTGGAGGCATTACTTGTATGGGGAGAAAGTGGAGATCTTTACGGATCATAAAAGCCTCAAATATTTCTTCACTCAAAAGGAACTCAACATGCGACAACGACGTTGGCTTGAAATGTTGAAAGATTATGATCATACCATCGATACCATCACGGAAAAGCGAGCGTGGTAGGCGGCGCATTGAGTAGAAAATCATATGCAAAATCACAGTGCGATATTGTCGTATGAAAAAAGACCATTTTGTGTGACTTGCAAAGGATGGAGATAGAATTAAAGACTCGAGGGACGCGTGTGATGATGGCGAGTATCTGAGTAGAGCAGACTTTAATTGATAAAGTTAAAATTTGCTTTCAAGCTACTGACACTGGAGGGCGATGCGTATGAGGAAGAAAGTGCAAGAAGGTGCTATCTTAGGAAGCAAGAATCGATGAAGAAGGAATACTTGAGTCGACTCGGACTTTGTGTTCTAACGACCACGATTTAAAGTATAATATCATGATGGAGGCGCCTGACACACCATTTGCAATCCATCACAGGAGTACCAAAATGTATCATGATATTAAATCATACATTTTGGTGGAGCAATATGAAGAGAGAGATAGTATTTGTTTATCTCAAGGTGTCTAACTTGTCAAGCGAGTTAAAGCGGAGCATCAAGTACCAAAAGGTCCATTGCAACCACTTGAAATTCCGGAATGGAAGTGGGAGCACATTACCATGGATTTCGATTCTGGGGTCTTCTCCAAGGTTTCTCAAGGCATTGATGCGATTTGGGTCATTGTTGATAGGTTGACCAAGTCGCTCATTTCTTACCGACATCTGAGAAACTTATACACTTGAGCGTCTTGCTCGTATGTACATAAACGAGATTGTAAAGATCGCATGGTATCTGGTATCCATAGTTTACGATCGAGACCCAAGATTCACTTCACGATTTTGGGTTAGTTTGCAAAAAGCTATGAGCGCGGACTTACGATTTAGCTTCGGCATATATCATCCTCAGACGGACGGATGATCGGAGAGGACTATTCAAACTCTTGAAGATCTATTAAGACTACGTGTCCTTGATTTTGAGGGAGTTGGGACAAGTTCTTACCATTGGTGGAGTTTTCCTACAACAACAGTTATCAAGCAAGTATTGGCATGGCTCCATTGAAGCATTGTATGGAAGAAAGTGTCGTTCTCGGTATCTTTGGGATGAATTGGGTGAAGCAGCGTTGTTGGGCCCGGAGTTGATGCGTATGACTACGGAAAAGATTCAAATGATCAAACAACGATAAAAACCTCACAAAATCGACAAAAGAGTTATCTTGATCTTCATCGAAAGGACGTGGAATTCGATATAGGAGATCGTGTGTTGTTAAGAGTTGCTCCATGGAAAGGAGTTACAAGATTTGGAAGAGAGGAAAACTTAACCCTCGATTCATCGGTCCATTTTAATCCTCGATCGAGTAGGAGGCGTGGCCTATAGACTCGCTTTCACCGCCAAATATGTCTCGTGTTCATAACGTTTTTCACATATCTATGTTACGTAAATATGTGAAAGACCCGAACCATATTATTGAGTTAGAACCAGGACGAAATAGCGGAAGATTTGACGTATGAAGAGGGTACTGTTCAAATTTTGGATAAGAAAGAACATATTCTACGCTCGAGGTTATACCTCAAAGTCAAAGTTTTATGGAGGAACCACGATGTTGAGGAAATGACTTGGGAGTTAGAATCGAAATGAAATCAAGGTATCCTTACCTCTTTGACATACCAGTCACGTACCCTAATTTCGAGGGGCGAAATTTCATAAGAAGGGAGGTTGTAAGACCCGACTTTTATAAATAAAGATGAATTTTTCTATAAATATTATTTTTGAATATTATGGAATAAATTTGATATAATGTTATAGTTGTGGGTAATATTTATAAATTTTGCAAAGTATGCAAGTTGTTATAAAATATTAGTTTGGTGGGGAATATTCTTTTGTTAGGGAATATTCGTACTGATGGCTCAATCATTGGTGGACCCCACAACATTATTGTCGGATTGAAAACGACAAAAATATTTTTATAAAAATAATGGCGGAGGTGTTCTAGTTAAAAGCTGTTGAACTACCCGGTGGTAAAAATACGATGTCTGGCGTGGTTGCATAGTAGCACGGTATTGATTATTGATGCTTACGTGAGAAGTCACTCAAATTTATGCTTTCAATTATTGCTACTGATAATTCTTTGCATCATATCTCTTATATTATTGATTGATTATTATCGCGATTATCATCGTATAATATGTTATAGTATTAAATCAATAATTGAGGCGACAAGTTATAAATGATTAATAATTATTGAAAGATTAAATATGTGTTATGATTTGTGGTAAGTTTGATTATTTTATGGGGGCTCATATGTCATCATCTAAGAGTCTCTTCATCAATGATAGTATTTACCTAAATCGATAGTAATTACCCTTGTGAATAGTATTTACCTTCGTCGATAGTATTTACCCGTTAATAGTAATTACCTTTACCAGACGTCGAACCACTTGTCGTTTCACATTACAAGCGTCGAACCACTTGTCGTTTCACATTACAGTAGGCCGATTCGTCGAGCCACTTGCCTTTTCACACGACGACGGTCTTTAAGCTAGAAATCTTCTATAAATAGAGGCCTAGGGCTTCATTATTTTTCACGAATTCATTCAAGCTATAGAGAGAGAAAGTATAGAGAGAATAAGAGAAAGAAGAAGAGTATTTTGTTACTTACTGCTTCTGCTGCGATATTCAATCTCCTACCAAATGTAAGGGGTGTTATTCTTTTCTTATTCATGAAGAAGCTGTTGTTATTCCATTGCTTATTATTACATTGGAATAACTTTGTATAAGTGGTTTACCCTATACTTGGTGACATTCTTCTACTTATTACATTGGAACATCACATGCGTGTGTTTTACAGGACTGGTTCCGTCTTTATCATTCTGTTGGAACATCACATGCGTGTGTTTTACACAGGACACGGTTTCATCTTTATTATTATTGTTGGAACATCACATGCGTGTGTTTTACGGACTGGTTAAAATCTTTATTATTACATTGGAATATCCTATACGTGTGTTTTACACGGATCTGGTTCCATCTTTATTATTACTGTTGGAACATCACATGGTGTGAATTTCACACGACTGGTTCCGTTATTTATTATTACATTGGAATAACACATGCATGCGGCTATATCGCATGCATGGTGATTTCTTTTGTTATTCCATTCTTTATTATACCCGGTTGGTTAAAACTTTGACTTCTATACTCCATGAAATTAGTAGAATATCCTTGATATTTGCGTTTCATCCGATATCTTTTCATGGAAATATTCTTACGATCATTCTTGAATTTTACTCTACAAAAGCGAGTATCATGTTGACAATTTGGACGTTAATAATTCTGGATAAAATAATTCTTGAACTTGTTTTATTGAATTCTTATATCATTGTCATCATCCTCATATTTATATTTTTTAAAGTCATCGTGGTGGCTGTAGTGCATAGATGGACTTGGTATGATTATGACGAGAGATTATTGATTGTAATCATGGTAGTAATGTTACAAATGATGTGGTAAAAATCCTCAAATGGTAGTAGTGCATTGATGGACGATTGTTGGCATGATCATGACCATTAATGAATACACAAATATTCTTGGCCGTAGTGCATGAATAATTGTGGTCGTGATCTTAAAGAATATCCTTGGCCAGTAGTAGTGCGGGGTGATTCGATGATGTGGAATATTTATTAAATTTGAGTCTAAACTATAATGATGATGAAAAACCTTTTAAAACCTAAAAGATAGTAGACTTTATTTTCTACTTGACTCTTTTAATGGATTGCATATTCATTGCTGTGATTAAACTTGATTTATCTATTGTATTTTATCGGTTTAACATTATTGAAGACTATTGATAATTTATTACGCATTATCTTAGTCATAATATTTCTTCTTTGGGCTAGTTGAGCTCACCCTTTCTTTCACTTTATTCTCTTGAAATGATAATATATTTGGGACGAGTCGGGAAGCAGTGATGGTCTGAAGATAGCATTAGTAGTCCTCACTATTACGTAAAATAGTGTGATAATAAGCTGTAATGAGGACTTTTGTTTGAGTTTGTATAATATCTAGTAAGCGATATTTGTATTTAAACTCACGATTTATGTCGATTATTATACAGCAGTTATGTTAATAAGTTGTATTTAAATTACGTACCATGTAAGTGGCGACTCAAGATGGGTGATGTATACCTAATTTTGGGGCGTCCAAATCGAATTCTGAGTTAAGTCGCGCTTGACGTCTTTAACATTTTCCTATAAATAGAGAGCTAAGTTAGAATTGAAAATCACACCGTAAACAAAGTTTTCTCTCTTCTCTCTCTATATTATTGAGCGTATTTTGTGAGTATTTAGATACTTTGAGAGTTCTTTATTCTCAATCTAAGTTTCATTCAAGATCACTTGACCTTTCCTTCCAAATCTTGATTCTTTGAGGTAAGGATATTATTTTTTCAGTAATGATATTATTTCTTCAATATCATTATCTTTGAAATGTTGATCCGAAGTTTTATCAAATTTGGAACTTTTTCATGTCGGAGTTACTATTCATGAGTTACTATTCACGAGTTCTTATTCATGAGTTCTTATTCACGAGTTCTTATTCACGAGTATTATTCATGAAGCGTGAAGATGTTTTGTGGAATTTCTATCTTTTGGTGTGAGAGTTCTTATTCACGTATAAGACTTTATTCACGATATCTGACACTTTATTCACGATCAAGACTATTCATAGAAAAATAAAATTTCTTCTTTTCGTCCAAAACATCTATTACGGATACTAGCTCGATTGTATCCATGTTTTGATCATTCTTGAATTTTACACCACTATGATTATTTTTGAGGTATTGTTGGACATGGATAAAACAAAGTACGAATCCTTAATCCTTAATCCTTGTCATTTTTTTTCTTTGGATTCGTTCTTTAAAAATATTTTTCATCATCCTCGGTCTCAAATGATGATATTATTGAATATCTTTGGCTTTTTGTAGTGCAAAAGATGAATGATTTCTGAAGAATATCTTTTGGCTGTAGTGCAAAGATGAAGCAGTGTTTAAATGAACATGACCGATCGATGAATATCTTTGGCCTTTAGTGCAAAGATGAACATGTGTTGATATGAACATGGACCGATTGATGAATATCTTTTGGCTGTAGTGCAAAGATGAATATTTGATTTGAGATGAATATTGATTGATGTTACAGAGGATAAAATATTGATGATGGATTTGTTAAATTCATAGATTATAGTAGATTTCATTCTCTACGTAACTCTTCATGAATTATTATTTCAATGCGAATATTGATTTAAAATTTGTTATACTATTGTATTCTATTAGATTTTTCCTGTTGAAGACTAACGATAATTTGTTGTATATTATTTTAGTCATAGTATTCTTAATTGGGCTAGTTGAGCTCACCCTTTTCCTTGTTGTTCCATTTTTTCTTCTCGGGAGGCGAGAAATGGAAAGTCTTAGTCGGGGTATGGAATGAAGGTTTTAGAAAGGATTGTTTAGTAGTCCTCACCATTTTTGTAAAATAATGTATCAATAAATGTGATGGGGATTTATTTGAGTATAGATATTGTTCAGAAGATAATATTTGTATTTAAACTCATAGTTTCTTGTTGTAATAATAAAGTTGTAGTTGTTTACGTACCATGTATTTGGCGACTTTCGAGAATGGGTGTGGTGTATACCTATTTTGGGGGCGTCACACAATATTTGTATTCAAACTCACAGTTTATGTCGTATTGTACACGACAGTTATATTAGTAAGTTGTATTTAAATTCTGTACCATGTATCTGACTACCCAAGATGGGTGATGTATACCTAATTTTGGGGGCGTCACAGGGTCAAATTGAAAATTTATAACTTTGTCAATCAAATTTTAATCACATATATATGACTAATATCCTCTTAATATATGTATCTCTCTATAATATTTTAAACTAAATAATAATCTAATTTATATTATTTTTAAAAATAAATAATGAATTACTTACTTATGAACAGTTGTGATTAAAAAAATCTAGTATGAGTCAATATAGTGTATATATTCCATATATTATTAATCATTATATTTTTATTGTAACATATATATATATATATATATATATATACTCGAAAGTATAAAGTATTAAAAAAAAAAAAAACAAGGGGCCGCCTCCCAACAGAACCAAATTAATTATTTGTAACTCAATAATAATTTTAACCCCACTGACAAAAAATCCTGACTTCACCACTGGCGGCCAACATAAAAAAATTTGGCTTAATCAGGAACTTAAAATAGTTATAATTTAAATTAAAAAAATATAATTAATTAATAGTCCACTCATTAATTGGTTCACAATATATAAAGAATTATAAAATAAGTAGTAGACTAATATAAGGAATAGTACTTGATTAGGTAATTTGATAGTAGTAGTTGAATACATAATTTATTTGAGTTTAAATAAATCACACCAAAAATACTTTTTTGTTATATGTACCCAAATCACACCAAAAATATTTTTTTTAAAAAAACTTTCAATTCCAAAAATTATTATATATTTTTTATTAGTTAAGTTTTTTTTTATAAAAAAAAAAAGAAAAAAAAAGCTGGGTGAGCTTGGGGTGAGCTCAATAAGGGTGAGCCTAAGAAATGGACAATATATATATATATATATATATATATATATATATATATATATATGGGAGCCCTTCCATAGCAATAGGTTCTTTATAGTCTTGTCTGACACACCCTTTTTTGGACCGTTGATAAATTGAATTGATGGTGCGATTAACTTTTCTATTTGAGTAAAGCTAACACGAGGTTGTTGTGCCTAATTATTTTATCTTCATCTATTTTTATTTTAATAAGTGAGGCCCACGTAAAATTATATTGTCAATTATAGTTATAAAAAGTGAATATTTATTATTAAAATAATCCGAATAGGAAGAGCTTCTTCTAGAATTACACATTTTTCAAATTTTTATTTATTTCTCCCGGTAAATGCAGCTAATCTGGTGGCATTAAAATAATAAAATAATCCGATTAGGAAGAGCTACTTAGGGTTTACATTTTTTTTTATTTCTCCGTAGACATGCAATTTGATATCTTTGGAATTAAAATAATAAAAAAAAAAAATTATAAGTCTGGTGATCTGTTGGTATTAAAAATTGAAAAAAATAGCAGTAAGTAAGATCTGACTTGTCATGGTGACAATAAAAAATTAAAAATTGATTTTTCAAGCAATTCATTGCTAAATGATTGAATTCGCAACCTCAAACTCCATACACTCATCATATGACCACCCAAGAGCACCACGGGCCTAATTAATTAATTTCAACCAAGGATATATCTTTATATTAAAACTTCACCATCCCCCAAAATCTATATTCTTGCATTATTATTATATTACGATTTATTATTATTAATAAGTCTATATAATACATATGGGGTTTTCTATTTAGAAATAAGTTAATATCTATATTTATTAAGCAATGATTATTAGTAATGACCCCAACTTATTATTAATGAAATTTTAATTTTCTCTATTTATTATTTTGAAATAGTAAGGGTTGATTTGATTAATGTGGATAGTTAGGGGTAAAATCACGCAAATATTTCAAAATAAGCAAGTGGTTATAAAATATTCATTGTTGTCGGGGAATATTCGTTTGGTCGTGGAATATTAAATCTTTGTCGGGGAATATTAAATGCGACGGTAGCGATATATATGGGCCCCATAGCGTGAAAGCGATTGGATGAAGAAAGCGACAAATATAAGTTATTTAAAAATAACGGTAGTAGTTATTACAGATTATCTTGTTAAAATACTAAATTGGTTAAAACACACGGTAGCACGCGGTATTGCACCAATTATTGATTCTTACGTAAAAAGGCACTACTTAATAATGGTTCTGAGTAATTCTTATTCGATTTTATTTTATTGATTCAATAATTCTTTATTGATATTTTATATTCTTTGTTGTTTTGATAAATTGTCATTTTACGGTATTTTCCATTATCGAAGCAATAATTCATATTATCTGAATAATATTATTAGAAAACATTATTGGCAATGTCTAGAAAGTTACATCTAAGGAGAGAGGTTTGGTCACCTAATTACTTGGCGCCAGATAAGGAGAAATCTTTATTGGAAAGCCCCTCTCTCTGAGGGAGCTGCACTGGTTGTCGATATTGTGATTACGAAATATTATTTGTGAATAATTAATTATTGATTCATATGATAAGAAAAATATTGATTTTATGTGGATATAGATGGAGAAAATTTTAATGTGACAATTGTTGAAAATTAAAATTTTATCTTTTTACGATAAAATAATTCATTTAAATATATTATAATATTTTAATAATATAATAATGGTGATATTTTTACAACGAATGTGGGATATATGAGTATCTGAGGAGGAAGAGTATTTTTTTGTTGCAATAAATGTTTAAAACATGTTAAACATGTCGGTGGACCCCATTTATTATTTGAAATTTGATTATATTTGTAAAATCGCTTGGTTTGTGGATTTGGTCAATTTTTGTTTGGAATTTGGAAAAACTTTCTTACGCAAAGTTGTAGAGAATTGAATTTCCTATAAAAAAGGCTGAGATTCAAATTTTCTGGCAAAAGGGCTATTTATTATGAATTATTATTGAAGCTCAAAATAATTGATTTTGGAAGTTTAAAATATTTAAAATTAGAAAAACGTTGTTTTGTTGTTAGTCTTGTGTAGTAACATGGTGGTTGGTGGGTGATGTTGGGTAAATTAAGTGTGCGTTGGAAAAAATATATATATATATATTATTAATTTATTAAATTTTCTACTTTGGTGTTCTAGCAATTTTCTATAAATAGGGTCTTGGGTTAGAATTGAAAATCACACGAAGCTGAAGTTTTTTTCTCTCTATATTATCGGCGTATTCTTGTGAGTATTTTGAGTATACTTTGAGTATTGCTTTATCGGTCTGAGTTAAAGTCATAGCTTTATATCCAGGTGTTTCAATTTAGAAATCTTGTATCTTTGTGAGGAGTAAGGGATATTATTATTTTTTAAAGTAATGATATTATTTCTTCAATATCATTATGTTAAAATATTGATCTGAAAGTTTTATCAAATTTGGAACTTTTGGTGTCGGAGTTACTATTCACGTAGTTCTTATTCACGATCGACATTACGATTCTTTATTCATCGAAAAATAAAAATTTCTTTTTAAGTCAAAATATCTATTACGGATACTAGCTTTGATTGTATCCATGTTTTGATCATTCTTGAATTTTACACCACTGTAATTATTTTTGAGGTATTTTTGGACGTGGATAAAACAAAAAAATACGAATCCTTAATCTTAATTCTTAATCTTTGTCATTTTGTTTCCTTTGGATTCGTTTCTTTAAAATATTTTTCATCATCTTCGATCTTAAATGATGATATTATGGAATATCTTTGGCTGTAGTGCAAAGATGAATGATTTCTGAAGAATATCTTTGGTAGTAGTGCAAAAATGAACATGTGTTTAGATGAACATGACCAAGTGATGAATATCTTTGGCTTTGTAGTGCAAAGATGAATATTTGATTCGAGATATATATTGATTGATGTTACGAGGATAAAAGATGAGCGATGAACTTTTAAATTTTTAATTTTTTCTATTTATTATTTTGAAATAGTAAGGGTAAGGGTTGATTTGATTAATGTGGATAGTTAGGGGTAAAATCATAAATATTTCAAAATAAGCAAGTGGTTATAAAATATTCATTGTTGTCGGGGAATATTCGTTTGGTGGTGGAATATTAAATCTTTGTCGGGGAATATTAAATGGGCAGTAGCCTTGACCATGTGTGGGCCCATGTGAGCGATTGGATGATGAAAAGCAATGAATATAAGTTGTTTAAAAATAACGGGCGTAGTTATTCACAGATTATCTTTGTTAAAATACTACCGGTGGTTAAAACACGGTAGTTTTGCGGTATTGCACCGATTATTGATTCTTACGTGAAGAAGGCCTTTACTCGATAATGGTTACGATAATTCTTCTTATTCGATTATTTTATTGATTTAATAATTCTTTGCGTTGATATTTTATATTCTTTGTTGTTTGATAATTGTCATTACGGTATTTTTCATTATCGAAGCGATAATTCATATTATCTGAATAATATTATTAGATAACATTATTGGCGATGTCTAGAAAGTTACATCAGGAGAGGTTTTTGGTCACTAATTGCTGGTGATGAGGAGAAATTCTTATTGGAAAGCCCCTCTCTCACAGGAGCTGCTGGTTGTCGATATTGTGATTACGTAATATTATTTGTGAATAATTAATTATTGATTCATATGATGAGGAAAATATTGATTTTATGTGGATATAGATGGAGAAAATTTTAATGTGACAATTGTTGAAAATTGAAATTTTATCTTTTACGATAAAATAATTTCATTTAAATATATTATTATATTTTAATAATATAATAATGGTGATATTTTACAACGAATGTGGGATATATGAGTATCTGAGGAGGAAGAGTATTTTTTGTTGCAATAAATGTTTAAAACATATTAAACATGTCGGTGGACCCCATTTATTGGTGAAATTTGATTATAGCTTTGTAAAATCGCTTGGTTTGTGGATTTGGTCGATTTCTATTTGGAATTTGGAAAAACTTTCTTCTGCAAAGTTGTAGAGAATTGAATTTCCTATAAAAACTTCATGAGATTTGAATTTTACGATAAAAAAGGGCTATTTATTATGAATTATTGAAGTTAGAAGCTCAAAATAATTGATTTTTGGAAGTTTTAAATAATTATTTTAAATAAGAAAAACGTTTTTTGCATTTAAGTTGGCCTCACATGTGATGTTTAATGGGCTGAAATCAGTTGTCTAAAGGTGGGCTAAAGAAAATTTATAATATATATTAATATTTTATTAAATTTTTACGCTTTGGTGTTTAGCATTTTTCTATAAATAGGGTCTTGGGTTAGAATTGAAAATCACACGAGCTGAAGTTTTTTCTCTCTCTATATTATCGGCGTATTCTTGTGAGTATTTTGAGTATACTTTGAGTATTGTTAGGCGGTCTGAGTTTCCTTGACTTATATCGGTGTATTAAATTTAGAAATCTTAATCTTTCGAGGTAAGGGATGTTATTTTCTTCTCGAATGATATTATTTCTTGATATCATTATCTTTGAAATATTGGTTTGAACTTTTTATCAAATTTGGAACTTTTTTTCATATCGGGGTTACTATTCATGAGTTCTTATTCACGAGTTCTTATTCACGATTCTTATTCATGAGATTCTTATTCACGACGATTCTTATTTATTAGAAGCGTGAAGATGAAGCGTGAAGATTTTTTTGGAAATTTCTATCTTTTGGTGTCAGGAGATTCTTATTCACGTATCGGCCTTTATTCACGTATCTGACCTTATTTCATAGAAAAATAAAATTTCTTCTTTTTTGTCAAAATATCTAATACGGATACTAGCTTTGATTGATTATATCCGTGTTTTGATCATTCTTGAATTTTACACCACTTATGATTATTTTTGAGGTATTTTTGAACATGGATAAAACAAAATCACGAATCCTTAATCCTTAATCCTTGTCATTTTGTTTCCTTTGGATTCGTTTCTTTAAAAATATTTTTCATCATCCTCGGTCTTAAATGATGATATTATTGAATATCTTTGGCTTTTGTAGTGCGAAGATGAATGATTTCTGAAGAATATCTTTGGTAGTAGTGCTGAAGATGAGCAGTGTTTAGATGAACATGACCGGTGATGAATATCTTTGGCTGTAGTGCAAAGATGAATATTTGATTCAGGATGTATATTGATTGATGTTCTGGGGATAAAAGATGAGCGATGAACTTTTAAATTCATACATAGAAGATAGTAGTTTGCATTCTCTACTTAACTCTTCTAATGAATTATTATTTCATTGCGAATATTGATTTAAAATTTGTTGTCTATTGTATTCTATTAGATTTTTTCCTGTTGAAGACTAACGATAATTTGTTGTATATTATCTTAGTCGTAATATTCTTTCTTGGGCTAGTTGAGCTCACCCTTTTCCTTTTGTTCCATTTTCTTCTCGGGGAGGCGAGAATATAAGCGATGCAGTCGGGGTATGGAATGAAGGTTTTAGAAAAGAATTGTTTAGTAGTCCTCACCATTTTGTAAAATAATGTATCGATAAATGTGATGAGGATTTATTTGAGTATAGATATTATCAGAAGATAATATTTGTATTGAAAACTCACAGTTTTCTTGTTGTAATAATAAAGTTGTAGTTGTTTACATGTATGTGTATTGACTCGAATGGGTGATGTATACTATTTTGGGGGCGTCGCGGTTGGTATCGAGCTTAGGGATATGATCTCTGGCGGAGATCGGGGAATAGAACTAGGAGGGAGGCGAGTAAATCCTTAGCTAGTGTGTCTACTAAGCTTATTTTTTAGTTAAGTCGGTATATAAGGATATTATGTGATATATTGATTTCCTTAATTAACCCTTGTTTTATGGCGGTATTTGAGAATGTCATTTGAGAATATTAATGATGGAAATGAGGCCGAGTAGAGCTTTGTACTCACTGCAGCGAGGAGAGCGTTACCTTGCAGTGGTGATGTTCTCTCTGTGAACAACACCCTTTGGCGAGATGATGAGCGAGGGGATGTTTAGAAGCTTTTTGCGGTTCATGCAAAATCGAGACGAGGAGACTTCGTGTTCAAAATCTGAGGGAGAAATGATAGCGATTCACGGGTTATCACGATGAGCGATTCGAAAAGTTGGGACCACGAATTTAAGGAAAGCGGATCCGATCATGGCGGAAACATGGGTCGAAACAAATTACAAGATATTCGATGTCTTGGGATGCGGAGAACGAAGGTTCCATTCGCCACCTTTATGTTGTTCGTGGCGAAGGCGGACTCTTTGGTGAGATGCGTGAAGCGTACCCATCGGTACTTTTCGGCATGTCTTGGGAAGCGTTTGAAACTATTTAATGACAAATACTTTCACGAAAGTGTTAAACGTCGTATGAAGGAAGTGGAGTTCATCAGATTAGAAGCAAAACAACATGGCGGTGTCTCGATGCGAGGCAAAGTTTGCGAGTTATCGGTTTGCACCTCATTTGGTGGAGAATGAGGAGCGTATGGCGGATGTTTCTTAGAGGTTTGAAAACGGCGTCGTCGATATCTCATTTCTCATAAAATTTTCTCTCTATTCGGATGTTGTAAGCGAGGCTCGATTATTAGGCGAGATACTTGAATGCGGTCGGTGAGGGACCATAACGAGGATCGTACGAGAGATAGCGATCAGCGAAGAATAATGATAACCGGCGGAGAAAAAAGCGAGACGGACAAAAATGGTAACCACTCTACGGTGGTAATCATAGCCGTGAAAATAGAAAAAGCGAGTCGGGAGGAGATTTTAAAAAAGGAGATTTAACAGCGACCATATGAAGGCAGCGGTCTTGCGTGACAATTGGTTCTAAGGGGAGAAAGCGACCACCGGTCGTATCTTTATAAATCACGGGAAAAGAGGACATATCGGTCAAGCTGTCCCTGAGTTCAAGGTATGCTATAATTGTGGAAAGGAAGGACATATCGCTCGAGATTTGCAGGTAGCGAAACCTAGTTCGGTGTGGGACGGTGACTCGAAAACATCCCGAGAAAAGTCGAAAGTCAGCGATTAGGGAAGGCGTTTGTTGTATTGGTCAAAATCGAGGAACCAAGCGAGGTGATCACGGGTAAGCTATTTATAAATTCTTGCGAAGTTTATACCTTACTTGATCTGGGGTGCTACCCATTCATTTTTATCTCTCTGCTTGTGCTCAGCGTTTAAACTTGACTCAGGAGAAATTAGACTTTGACTATCTGTGGAAACTCAGTTAGGAGAAACTTTCATCACATCCTTTGTTTATAAATCTTGTTTGATTCAAGTTGGCACCCATTACCTTACACATTGACCTTATCTCTTTAAAGATACTTGCTTTTGATGTGATTTTAGGGATTGATTGGTTAACTACTCATCGTACCAAAATTGATTGTTTTTCGTAAGGTTGTTAGTTTTCATATTCTAACTTGACTTTGTTATGCAATTCAAACAACTAAACCATTAAAATCAATCCTTTGTCATATCTAATCATAAAGCTATTCGTTTATTGAAAAGCGGATGTCAAGCTTTCTTAGCCCATGTTATGGATTTGAATAAAGACACGTCGAATTTGAATAATATTCTGTTGTTATTGACTTTCTGGCGTATTTCACGAAGAACTTCCGGTCTACCCCGAGCGTGAAGTTGAATTCTTTATTGATCTTGAAACAGTACAAAGCCCATTTCTAAAACCCATATCGAATGGCTCTATTGAACTTGAGGAGTTAAAGGTCAACTACGAGGAATTGTTGGACATCGGTTTCATTAAATCTAGTACATCTCCTTGGGGTGCTCTGTTTTATTTGTAAAGAAGAAAAGCGGGGAGTATGCGACTTTTGTATTGACTATCGGAATTGAACCATGTCACCATCGAGAATAGGTATCCTCTACCTCGTATTGATGACTTGTTTGACCGATTCTGAGGGCACAATTCTTTTCAAAAATCGATCTTAGATTACGGATATCATCAATTTGAAGATTAGGCGAGGATATTCAAAAGGCGCCTTTAGAACTTCGGTATGGGCATTATGAATTCTTAGTCGTGTCTTTCGGATTGACTAATGCTCCTGCTGACTTTCATGGATATGATGAGCCAAGTATTGAGGAATATTTGGATCGATTCGTTGTTGTCTTTATTGATGACATCCTATATATATTCAAAAGTCGTGAAGATCATGAGCACCATTTGAAATTTGGTACTCGAAGGCCGTGAAAACAAACTATATGCCAAATTGAAGAAATCGAGTTACGGCGAGGAAGTAGCATTCCTTGGGCGCGTGGTGTCGAAACATGGAGTATCTGTTGATCGTGAAGATTGAAGCAATCTGAAAGTTAGAACAGCAGAAGTCGGTGGTGTTGAAATCGTACGCTTTTTGGGCTTATTTGGTTATTATCGGAGATTCGTGGAAGGGTTTTCTCGAATCGCTACTCCATTAACTTCGGCTAACTTCGGAAGGATACAAAATTCGTTTGGGCGAAGAATGCGAGAAGAGTTTCAAGAGCTTAGAGGAGACTTATTTATTTTTTGTACAACAATACCATCTGGTTCGGATGGATTTGTTATCTCTGATGATGCTTGGGCAAAGGGTTAGGATGTGTTCTCATGCAGCGTGGGAAAGTCATAGCTTTATGCCTCATGACAACTTAAAAAAGTATGAGAGGAATTATCCTACTCGTGATCTAGAGTTAGCGGCCCGATCGTTTTCATATTAAAGATATGGGAGCACTATCTATATGGGGAGAAAGTGGAGAGATATATTAGGACCATAAAAGCCTTAAATATTTCTTCACTCAAAAAAAAGAACTCGACATCTGGCGGTGACGTTGGCTCGAGCTATTGAAGACTACGACCACCACTATTGATACCATCACTGGAAAAGCGAGCGTGGTAGGGTGGCGTTGAGTAGAAGATCGTATCACGAGGAGCGAGTGCGATGATGTCAAGTATCTCGCGTAGAGCCGACTTTAATAGAAAAAGTTAAGGTTGCTCGAGCCCGCAGGCGGGGGTGATCGTATGAAGAAGAAAGTCTGAGAAGGAGCTATTAGGAGGGCGAGAATTGATGAAGAAGGAATACTTGAGTCCACTCTAGACTTTGTGTTCTAACGACTACGATTTGAAGTACAAGATTATGATGGAGGCACCTGATACACCATTTGCAATCCATCTGGAAGTACTAAAATGTATCGTGATCTTGACATACATTTTGGTGGAACAATATGAGAGAGAGATTGCAAAGTTTATCTCGATGTGTTTAACTTGTCGGCGTGTAAAGGCGGAGCATCTAGTACCTAAGGGTCCGTTGCAACCACTTGAGATTCGAAATGGAAGTGGGAACACATTACCATGGATTTTCGTTACGGGTCTTCCTACGGTTTCTCGAGGCATCAATCTTTATTTGGGTTATTGTTGATAGATTAACCAAGTCTGCTCATTTCTTTGCCGATCTGGGAGACTTATTCCTTGAGCGTCTTCTTTAGTATATGCGTGAATGAGATTGTGAGGTTGCATGGCATGCTGTATCCATAGTTTGGATCGTGACCCGAAGATTCACTTCAAGATTTTGGGTTAGCTTGCAAAAAGCTATAGAGCGCAGTTTCGATTGATTCGGCATACCATCCTCAAGCAGACGGATGATCGAGAAAGGACTATTCAAACTCTTGAAGATTTATTAAGACTACGTGTCCTAGACTTGAGGCGGTTAGGATAAGTATTTACCATTGGTGGAATTCTCTACTGACAGCATTGTTATCGAGCGAAGTATAGGTGTGGCTCCATTTGAAGCATTATATGGGCGAAAGTGTCGATTCTCTCGATATGTTGGGATGAGGTGGGTGAAGCAACATTGTTGGGACGAGTTAATGCGTATGACTACGGAAAAGATCAAATGATTGACAGCGTATACAAAGCGGCACAAGATCGACAAAAGAGTTATGCGGATCTTCATCGAAAGGGCGTGGAATTTAGTGTAGGGGATCGTGTATTGTTGCGAGTTGCTCCGTGGAAGGGAGTTACAAGATTTGGGAAGAGGAAAGCTCGATCCACGATTTATTGGTCCATTTCAAATTCTTGTGAGAGTAGGAAATGTAGCTATAGACTCGCGTTACCAAAGTATGTCTCGTGTTCATAATGTGTTTCACATATCGTACTGCCGTAAATATGTGAAAGACCCGAACCACGTTATAGAGTTAGAAGCAGGACGAGATATAGAAGACTTAGCGTATGAGGAGGTACTGTCAAGATCTTGGATAGGAAGGAGCATGTCCTACTATGCATGAAAAGGTCGTACCACAAGTTAAAGTTTTGTGGAGGAATCATCTTTATAGAGAAAATGACACGGGAATTGGAAGCGGAAATGAAAGCGAGGTAGGTATCCTCACCTTTTGAAACACCGAGTGCGTCGTCGTCGATTTCGAGGGCGAAATTTCATAAGGAGGGAGGTTGTAAGACCCTGACTTATTATTAATGAAATTTAATTTTCTCTATTTATTATTTTGAAATAGTAAGGGTTGATTTGATTAATGTGGATAGTTAGGGGTAAAATCATAAATATTTCAAAATAAGCAAGTGGTTATAAAATATTCATTGTTGTGGGGAATATTCGTTTGGTCGTGGAATATTAAATCTTTGTCGGGGAATATTAAATGCGATGCAGTAGTGTGACCGTGTGTGGGCCCCATGTGAAGCGATTGGATGAAGAAAGCGACAAATATAAGTTGTTTAAAAATAGCGGCGTAGTTATTCACAGATTATCTTTGTTAAAAAAATAATTCGTTGGTTTAAAACACGTATTTTGCGGTATTGCACGATTATTGATTCTTACGTGAAAAGCCTTTACTTTCGATAATGGTTACGATAATTCTTTATTCGATATTTTATTTTATTGAGTTAATATTCTTTGCGTTGATATTTTATATTCTTGTTTGTTTGATAATTGTCATTTACGGTATTTTTCATTATCGAAGCGATAATTCATATTATCTGAATAATATTATTAGATAACATTATTGGCGATGTCTAGAAAGTTACATACAGGAGAGGTTTGGTCACACTAATGCTTGCATGATGAGGAGAAATTCTTATTGGAAAGCCCCCTGCTTTCTGAGGAGCGCACTTTTGGTTGTCGATATTGTGATTACGTAATATTATTTGTGAATAATTAATTATTGATTCATATGATGAGAAAATATTGATTTTATGTGGATATAGATGGAGAAAATTTTTAATGTGACAATTGTTGAAAATTGAAATTTTATCTTTTTACGATAAAATAATTCATTTAAATATATTATTATATTTTAATAATATAATAATGGTGATATTTTTTACAACGAATGTGGGATATATGAGTATCTGAGGAGGAAGAGTATTTTTGTTGCAATAAATGTTTAAAACATATTAAAACATGTCGGTGGACCCCATTTATTGGTGAAATTTGATTATAGCTTTGTAAAATCGCTTGGTTTGTGGATTTGGTCAATTTCTATTTGGAATTTGGAAAAACTTTCTTACGCAAAGTTGTAGAAATTGAATTTCCTATAAAAACTTCATGAGATTTGAATTTTTACGATAAAAGGGCTATTTATTATGAATTATTGAAGTTAGAAGTTAGAAATAATTGATTTTTGGAAGTTTAAAATATTTAAAATTAAGAAAAACGTTTTTTTTTACTTTTTAAGTTGGCCTGGCATGTGGCATGATGAATTGCTGCTGAATCAGTTCTTGGAAGGTGGGCGTGAAAAATTTATATATATATATATTATTAATTTATTAAATTTTTTGCTTTGCTTTGGTGTTCTAGCATTTTTCTATAAATAGGGTCTTGGGTTAGAATTGAAAATCACACACGAAGCTGAAGTTTTCTCTCTCTATATTATCGGCGTATTCTTGTGAGTATTTTGAGTATACTTTGAGTATTGTTAGGCGGTCTGAGTTTCCTTGACCTATATACGGTATTAAATTTAGAAATCTTAATCTTTCGAGGTAAGGGATGTTATTTTCTTCTCGAATGATATTATTTCTTGATATCATTATCTTTGAAATATTGGTTGGAACTTTTTATCAAATTTGGAACTTTTTTTCATATCGGGTTACTATTCATGAGTTCTTATTTCATGAGTTCTTATTCACGAGTTCTTATTCACGAGTTCTTATTTGATTCTTATTCACGATTCTTATTCACGAGTCTTATTAATGAAGCGTGAAGATGTTTTTTTGTGGAATTTCTATCTTTTGGTGTCGGAGTTCTTATTCACGTATCGGCACTTTATTGTATTATCTGACACTATTATTCATAGAAAAATAAAATTTCTTCTTTTTGTCAAAATATCTAATACGGATACTAGCTTTGATTGTATCCGTGTTTTGATCATTCTTGAATTTTACACCACTATGATTATTTTTTGAGGTATTTTTGAACATGGATAAAAACAAAATCACGAATCCTTAATCCTTAATCCTTGTCATTTTGTTTCCTTTGGATTCGTTTCTTAAAAAAATATTTTCATCATCCTCGGTCTTAAATGATGATATTATTGAATATCTTTGGCTGTAGTGATTGAAGATGAATGATTCTGAAGAATATCTTTGGTAGTAGTGCAAAGATGAGCAGTGTTTAGATGAACATGACCGGTGATGAATATCTTTGGCACTGTAGTGCAAAGATGAATATTTGATTCGGATGTATATTGATTGATGTTACGAGGGGATAAAAGATGAGCGATGAACTTTTAAATTCATACATAGAAGATAGTAGTTTGCATTCTCTACTTAACTCTTTAATGAATTATTATTTCATTGCGAATATTGATTTAAAATTTGTTGTCTATTGTATTACTATTAGATTTTTTTCCTGTTGAAGACTAACGATAATTTGTTGTATATTATCTTAGTCGTAATATTCTTTCTTGGGCTAGTTGAGCTCACCCTTTTCTTTTTGTTCCATTTTTTCTTCTCGGGAGGCGAGAATATAGCGATGCAGTCGGGGTATGGAATGAAGGTTTTAGAAAGAATTGTTTAGTAGTCCTCACCATTTTGTAAAAAATAATGTATCGATAAATGTGATGAGGATTTATTATTTGATATTATAGATATTGTATTAAACTCAGAAGATAATATAGTTGTATTGTAAACTCGAGAATGGGTGATGTATATACCTACGGTTTCGGTTGTTGTAATAATAAAGTTGTAGTTGTTTACGTAAACTTTGTTAGTGTATTTATTTTTTAGTTCGGAATGGGTGATGTATACCTATTTTATTTGAGGCGTCACACCTTGTGGCGAGATGATGAGCGAGGGGATGTTTAGAAGCTTTTTGCAGTTCATGCAAAATCGAGACGAGGAGACTTCGTGTTCAAAATCTGAGGAGGAAATGATAGCAATTCACGGGTTGTGTCATGACCAAGCGATTGAAAAGTTGGGACCACGAATTTAAGGAAAGCGGATCCGATCATGGCGGAAACATGGGTCAAACAAATTACAAGATATTCGATGTCTTGGGATGCGGGAGAACGAAGGTTCCATTCGCCACCTTTATGTTAAAGTGGCGGCGGATTCTTGGTGAGAATGCGTGAAGCGTACCCATCGGCCTTTCGGCATGTCTTGGGAAGCGTTTGAAACTATTTAATGACAAATACTTTCACGAAAGTGTTACGTCGTATGAAGGAAGTGGAGTTCATCAGTTAGAAGCAAAACAACATGGCGGTGTCTCGATGCGAGGCAAAGTTTGCGAGTTATCGGTTTGCACCTCATTTGGTGGAGAATGAGAGAGCGTATGGCGGATGTTTCTTAGAGGTTTGAAACCGGCGTCGTCGATATCTCATTTCTCATAAATTTTCTCTCTGACCGGATGTTGTAAGCGAGGGCTCGATTATTAGGCGAGATACTTGAGTACGGTCATTTGAGAGGACCCTAACGAGGATCGTACCGGAGATAGCGATCAGCAGAATAATGATAACCGGCGGAGAAAAAAAGCAGACGGACAAAAATGGTAACCACTCTGGTGGTAATCATAGCCGTGAAAATAGAAGAAAGCGAGTCGGGAGGAGATTTTAAAAAGAGGAGATTTAACAACGACCGTATGAAGGCAGCGGTCTGCGCGACAAGCTGGTTCTAGGGAGAGAAGCGACCACCGGTCGTATCTTATAAATCACGGGAAAGAGGACATATCGGTCAAGCTATCCCTAGCATTCAAGGTATGCTATAATTGTGGAAAGGAAGGACATATCGCTCGAGATTATGCAGTAGCGAAACCTAGTTAGCGTGGGGACGGTGACTCGAAAAACATCCCGGAAAAGTCAAAGTCAGCGATTAGGAAGGCGTTTGTTGTGGTGGTCAAAATCGAGGAACCAAGCGAGGTGATCACGGGTAAGCTATTTATAAATTCTTGCGAAGTTTATACCTTACTTGATCTGGGGTCTTTACCCATTCATTTTTCTCTCTCTGCTTGTGCTCAGCGTTTAAACTTGACTCAGGAGAAATTAGACTTTGACTATCTGTGGAAACTCAGTTAGGAGAAACTTTCATCACATCCTTTGTTTATAAATCTTGTTTGATTCAAGTTGGCACCATTACCTTACACATTGACCTTATCTCTTTAAAGATACTTGCTTTTGATGTGATTTTAGGGATTGATTGGTTAACTTACTCATCGTACCAAAATTGATTGTTTTCGTAAGGTTGTTAGTTTTCATATTCTAACTTGACTTTGTTATGCAATTCAAACAACTAAACCATTAAAATCAATCATCATCATATCTAATCATAAAATTTATTCGTTTATTGAAAAGCGGATGTCAAAGCTTTCTTAGCCCATGTTATGGATTTGAATAAAGACACGTCAAATTTGAATAATATTCTGTTGTTATTGACTTTCTGGCGTATTTCTGAAGAACTTCGGTCTACCCCGAGCGTGAAGTTGAATTCTTTATTGATCTTGAACACTGGTACAAAGCCCATTTCTAAAACCCCATATCGAATGGCTCTATTGAACTTGAGGAGTTAAAGGTCAACTACTGAGGAATTGTTGGACATCGGTTTCATTCGATCTAGTACATCTCCTTGGGGTGCTCTGTTTTATTCGTAAAGAAGAAAAGGCGGGAGTATGCGACTTTGTATTGACTATCGGGAATTGAACCATGTCACCATCGAGAATAGGTATCCTCTACCTCGTATTGATGACTTGTTTGACCCGATTCTGAGAGGCGCAATTCTTTTCAAAAATCGATCTTAGATTACGGATATCATCGGTGAAGATTAGGCGAGGATATTCAAAGGCGCCTTTAGAACTCGGTATGGGCATTATGAATTCTTAGTCGTGTCTTTCGGATTGACTAATGCTCTGCTGACTTTCATGGATATGATGAGCAAAGTATTGAGGAATATTTGGATCGATTCGTTGTTGTCTTTATTGATGACATCCTCATATATTCAAAAGTCGTGAAGATCATGAGCACCATTTGAAATTTGGTACTCAAAGGCCGTGAAAACAAACTATATGCCAAATTGAAGAAATCACGAGTTACGGCTTGAGGAAGTAGCATTCCTTGAGCGCGTGGTGTCGAAACATGGAGTATCTGTTGATCCGTGAAGATTGAAGCAATCTGAAGTTGGGAACAATAAAGTCGGTGGTGAAATCGTAGCTTTTTGGGCTTATTTGGTTATTATCGGAGATTAAGTGGAAGGGTTTTCTCGAATCGCTACTCCATTAACTTCGGCTAACTTCGGAAGGATACAAAATTCGTTTGGAGCGAAGAATGCGAGAAGAGTTTCAAGAGCTTAGAGGAGACTTATTTTTATTTTGTTCTAACAATACCATCTGGTTCGGATGGATTTGTTATCTGATGATGCTTGAGGCAAAGGGTTAGGATGTGTTCTCATGCAGCGTGGGAAAGTCATAGCTTTATGCCTCGCGACAACTTAAAAGAGTATGAGAGGAATTATCCTACTCGTGATCTAGAGTTAGCGGCGTGATCGTTTTCATTGTTAAAGATATGGAGCCTTATCTATATGGGGAGAAAGTGGAGATATATTAGGACCATAAAAGCCTTAAATATTTCTTCACTCAAAAAAAGAACTCGACATGCGGCGTGACGTTGGCTCGAGCTATTGAAAGACTACGACCACACTATTGATACCATCACGGAAAAGCGAGCGTGGTGGTGGCGGCGCGTTGAGTAGAAGATCATATCACGAGGAGCGAGTGCGATGATGTCAAGTATCGCATAGAGCCGACTTTAATAGAAAAAGTTAAGGTTGCTCGAGCCCTGGGCGGGTGATCGTATGAAGAAGAAAGTACAAGAAGGAGCTATAGGGGCGAGAATTGATGAAGAAGGAATACTTGAGTCCACTCTAGACTTTGTGTTCTAACGACTACGATTTGAAGTCAAGATTATGATGGAGGCACCTGATACACCATTTGCGATCCATCACTGGAAGTACTAAAATGTATCGTGATCTTGACATACATTTTGGTGGAACAATATGAAGAGAGAGATTGCAAAGTTTATCTCGATGTGTTTAACTTGTCGGCGTGTAAAGGCGGAGCATCTAGTACCTAAAGGGTCGTTGCAACCACTTGAGATTCGAAATGGAAGTGGGAACACATTACCATGGATTTCGTTCACGGGTCTTCCTACGGTTTCTCAAGGCATCAATCTTTATTTGGGTTATTGTTGATAGATTAACCAAGTCGCTCATTTCTTTGCCGTCTGGAGACTTATTCCTTGAGCGTCTTGCTAGTATATGCGTGAATGAGATTGTGAGGTTGCTGGCATGCTGTATCCATAGTTTGGATCGTGACCCGAGATTCACTTCAAGATTTTGGGTTAGCTTGCAAAAAGCTATGGAGCGCAGATTTGCGATTGAGTTGGCATACCATCCCCAAGCAGACGGATGATCGAGAAGGACTATTCAAACTCTTGAAGATTTATTAAGACTACTGTGTCCTAGACTTGAGGCGGTTGGGATAAGTATTTACCATTGGTGGAATTCTCCTACAACAACGAGTTATCGAGCAAGTATAGGTGTGGCTCCATTTGAAGCATTATATGGGCCGAAAATGTCGTTCTCGATATGTTGGGATGAGGTGGGTGAAGCAACATTGTTGGGACTGAGAGTTGAAATGCGATATGACTACGAGAAAAGATTCAAATGATTCGACAAGCGTATACAAAGCGGCACAAGATCGACAAAAGAGTTATGCGGATCTTCATCGAAAGGGCGTGGAATTTAGTGTAGGGGATCATGTATTGTTGCGAGTTGCTCCATGGAAGGGAGTTACAAGATTTGGGAAAGAGGAAAGCTCGATCCACGATTTATTGGTCCATTTCAAATTCTTTGCCAAGAGTAGGAAATGTAGCCTATAGACTCGCGTTACCTCAAAGTATGTCTCGTGTTCATAATGTGTTTCACATATCATACTTTCGTAAATGTGAAAGACCGAACCACGTTATAGAGTTAGAGCCAGGACGAGATAGTAGAAGACTTAGCGTATGAGGAGGTACTGTCAAGATCTTGGATAGGAAGGAGCATGTCCTACTGTGAAGAGTTACAAGTTAAAGTTTTGTGGAGGAATCATCTTTATAGAAATGACACAGGAATTGGAAGCGAAATGAAAGCGAGGTATCCTCACCTTTTGAAACACGAGTGCGTCGTCGATTTGAGGGCGAAATTTCATAAGGAGGGAGGTTGTAAGACCCCAACTTATTATTAATGAAATTTAATTTTCTCTATTTATTATTTTGAAATAGTAAGGGTTGATTTGATTAATGTGGATAGTTATGGGTATAAATATTTCAAAAAAGCAAGTGGTTATAAAATATTCATTGTTGTCGAGAATATTAATTGGTATGTGGACCAAGCGATTGGATGAAGAAAAGACAAATATAAGTTGTTTAAAAATAACGGCGTTGTGGCGCTTGTTAAAAATAGGTATACATCATCACCCATCTTGGGTGGACGCACTTATTTATGATACAGAATTTAAAAACAACTTATTAACATAAGCATAGGTATGCAATCGACGACATAAGCGTGAGTTTAAATACAAATATAAATCTACTAGATATTATCTGAACTCAAAAAAAAAGTCCTCATTCTGATTATTATCACCTTTATTTCACGAGAATAGTGAGGACTACTAATCTTATCTTGAGGACCATCACTTTCGTTTCCCAGGCTTCGTCCCGGCTATATTATCATTTCACGAAGAAAACGGTGAAAGAAAGGGTGAGCTCAACTAGCCCGATGAAATATTATGACTAAGATAATGCGAGAATAAATTATCAATAGTCTTGATAATGTTAAGCGATAAAATCTGATAAACTGACGGTTTAAGCTGCGGCGGAATATCGATCCATTAAAAAAGTCGAGTAGAAAATAAAATCTACTATCTTTTAGGTTTTAAAGGTTTTTCATCCTTTGTTTATATATTTGAGACTCGACTTTAATAAATATTCACATCATCGAATCACTTACACTTTTCGGCCGAGGATATTCTTTAGTATCACGACCACAATTATTCATGCACTCTCGGGCGAGAATATTTGTGTATTCATTAATAAGTCGTGATCATGCCAACAAGCGTCCATCGATGCACTTCTGACCCTTTGAGGATTTTTATCACATCATTTGTAACATTACGGTCGTGATTACAAGAATAGTCTCTGGTCATAATCATACCAAGTCCATCATACCACTCTGATACGAGATGACTTCAAAAAAATATAAACATGAGGATGATGACAATGATATAAGAATTGATAAAACAAGTTCAAAATTATTTTATCCGAGGAATTATTAACGTCAAATTATCGACATAATCTTTGTTTTGTAGAGTAAAATTCAAGAATGATCGGAAGAATATTTCCATGAAAAGATCTTTGGATGAAGCCATGAATATCGAGGATATTCTACTAATTTCATGGAGTATAGAAGTGAAAGTTTTAACTTATTTGGGTATAATAAAGAATGGAATAACAAAAGAAATCACCGTAAATGCGATAGGCCGCAGACGAGGTTATTCAGCGAGAATAATAAATAACGGAACGGTCGGGTGAAATTCACTGCAAGCGAGGATGTTCAACGAGAATAATAAAGATGGAACCCGGATCCGGTGTAAAACACGAGATAGGATATTCAGCGAGAATAATAAAAAAAGCGGAACCGGTCGGTGTAAAAAACACCTGACGAGGATGTTCAGCGAGAATAATAAAAAAGCGGAACCGGTAAAGGTGTAAAAACACCTGAGCGAGGATGTTCAGCGAGAATAATAAAAAAAGCGGAACCGGTCAGGTGTGTAAAACACACTGACGAGGATGTTCAGCAGAATAATAGAAGAATGTCACCAAGTATAGGGTAAACCACTTATCTGAGTTATTCAGCGAGAATAATAAGCGATGGAATAACAACAGTTCTCTTCGTGAATAAGAGAAGAATAACACCCCTTACTTTTGGTAGGAGATTGAATCTGCTGCGGCGGTGTAGTAACAAAATACTCTTCTTCTTTCTCTCTATTCTCTCTATATACTTTCTCTCTCTCTATAAGCTTGAATGAATTAAGTGAAAAATAATGAAGCCCTAGGCCTCTATTTATAGAAGATTTCTAGCTTAGCTTTTCTTAGTGTGAAAAAGCGAGTGGCTTGACGGCTAATGATGTGAAAAGAAAAGTGGTTTGGCGCTTTGTAATGTGAAGCGACAAGTGGTTCGGCCTTTTGTAATGTGAAGCGACAAGTGGTTCGGCGTGGTGTAAGGTAATTACTAGTGGTGAAGGTAAGGTACTATTGTGAAGGTAATTACTATTGTGAAGGTAAAATACTATTGTGAAGGTAATTACTATTGTGAAGGTAATTCTTATTGTGAAGGTAATTCTATTTGTGAAGGGTAAATTATTTATTGTGAAGGTAATTCTATTGTGAAGGTAATTCTATTATGTGAAGAGTAACTCTTATTGATGACATAGGGCCCCATATTAAAATAATCAAACTTACTCTTAGATGATGACATATTTTAAAATAATCAAACTTACCACAAATCATTTTTTTTCATCAACACATATTTAATCTTTCAACAATTATTAATCATTTATAACTTGTCGTCTCGATTATTGATTTAATCTTATAACATATTATCTGACGGATGATCTTTGTGACAATAATTGAATCGATAATATAAGAGATATGATCGACAATTCTTGTAGTGATAATTGAGCGTAGGTGAGTGACTTCTCACGTAAGCATCGATAATCAATCTGAGTGTCTTCTTATCACGACTCTGGCGTATTCTTGTACTTTTACCATAGGGTAGTTCAGCGGTTTTAACGGTAACACCTCGTAGTTATTTTTATAAAATATTTTTGTCGTTTTCTCGATCAAATGATAATTACATTTATGGGGTCCACTGATGATTGAGTAGTTATGCGAATATTCCTAACAAAAGAATATTCCCAGAGCCAAAGCGAATATTTTATAACAACTTGCATACTTTGCAAAATTTATAAATATTACCCTAACTATAACATTATATCAAATTTATTCCATAATATTCAAAAATAATATTTATAGAAAAATTCATCTTTATTTATAAAATTTGGGGTCTTCTGACCTCCCTTCTTATGAAATTTAAGCCCTCGAAATTAGAGTGCGATACTGGTATGTCGAAGAGGTAAGGATACCTTGATTTCATTTGATTCTAACTCCCAGTCATTTCCTCGACATCGTGGTTCCTCCATGAAAACTTTGACTTGAGGTATAACCTTGGGCGTAGAATATGTTCCTTCTTATCAAAATTTGAGCAGGAACCTCTTCATCGTCAAATCTTCAGCTATTTAAATGGGTTCTAACTTCGATAATATGGTTCGGGTCTTTCACATATTTCGTAACATAGATATGTGAAAAGCGTTATGAACACGAGACGTATTTGGCGGTAAAAGCGAGTCTATAGGCCGCAGTTCTACTCGATCGAGGATTTAAAATGGATAGATGAATCGAGGTTAAGTTTTCTCTCTTTCCAAATCTTGTAACTCCTTTCCATGGAAGCGACTCTTAATGACCATGATCTCTATATCGAATTCCCGTCCTTTCGATGAAGATCGGCATAACTCTTTTATCGATTTTGTGAGGTTTTTATCGTTGTCGGATCGTTTGAATCTTTTAAAGTAGTCATACGTACCAACTCGGTCCCCCAACAACGTTGCTTCACCCACCTCGTCCAGCATCTTTGGAAGCGACACTTTCTTCCATCTGGCGCTTGAATGGAGCCGTGCGATACTTAACGATAAGCTGTTGTTGTAGGAAAACTCCACGATGGTAAGAACTTGTCTGACTCCTTGAAATCAAGGACCACGAGTCTTAATAGATCTTGAGAGTTTGAATAGTCCTCTCCATTGTCCGTAAAATGCGAGGATGATATCTTAGAAAGCTAAATCGTGAAATCTGTGCCCGTAGCTTTTTGCAAACTAACCCAAAATCGTGAAGTGAATCTTGGGTCTCGATCGGAAACTATGGATCTGGCATACCATGCGATCTTACAATCTCGTTTATGTACATCTGAGCAAGGCGTTCAAGTGTATAAGTTTCTCGTATCGGTAAGAAATGAAGCGGACTTGGTCGATCTATCAATGATGACCCAAATCGCATCGATGCCTTGAGAAACCTTAGGAAGGCCGTGCTTGAAATCCATGGTAATGTGCTCCCACTTCCATTACGGAATTTCAAGTGGTTCTGATGGACCTTTTGGTACTTGATGCTCGCTTTAACTTCGTTGACAAGTTAGACACCTTGAGATAAGCGGCGCTATCTCTCTCTCTCGTATTGCTCCACTGAAATGTATAGCGAATATCATGATACATTTTGGTACTCCCGAGATGGATTGCAAATGGTGTGTTGTGCGCCTCCATCATGATATTATACTTTAAATCGGGGTCGTTAGGAACTGAAAAGTGGAGTTGACTCGAAGTATTCCTTCTTCATCGATTCTTGCTTCCGGCGTAGCTTTTTCTTGCACTTTCTTCCTCATACGCATCGGCTCGGTGCGTAGCTTGGCGACTTTAACTTTATCGATTAAAGTCGGTTCTACTTTCGTATACTTCATTATCATCACATCGTCCACAGGTCTTTAATTCTATCTCCATCCTTTGCAAGTCACACAAAATGGGCCTTTGCGTTGACAATATCGCTTTTCGTGCTTGCATATATGATTTTCTACTTTCGATCGTCGGCTACCACGTTAAACTTTTCGGGATGGTATTGGATGGTATGATCATAATCTTTCAGCAGTTCAAGCCCAGCGTCGTTGTCGCGTGTTGAGTTCCTTTTGAGTGAAGAAATATTTGAGGCTTTTATGATCGTAAAGATCTCCACTTTCTCCCCATCTGAGTAATGCCTCCAAATTTTAAGTGCAAAAACAACAATTTGTATGACTCTAGATCATGAGTAGGATAATTCCTCTCATATTCTTTGAGTTGTCATGAGGCATAAACTATAACTTTTCCATGTTGCATGAGAACACATCGACCCTTTTGCGAAGCATCTTTGTAGATGACAAATCCCTCAAGGCGGATGGTATTGCCGAGCAGTCTTTGAAATAAGTCTCCTCTTGAGTTCTTGAAAACTCTTCTCACATTCTTCGCTCAATAGAACTTTGTATCTTTCAAAAGTAAATTTGAGTCGATGGAATAGCGATTAGAAAATCCTTCCACGAATCTCAGATAATAACCATTAAGCAAGAAAGAAACGCTCGTGCCTTGGTCCTTGATTTAGGTTGTTCCCGACTTTGAATAGCTTGATCTTTCTTTGGGTCAGCGGATATTCCATGACTTGATACCACGTGCCCGAGGAATGCTACTTCTTGAGCGAACTCGCATTTCTTGACTTGGCATAAAGCTTATATTCACGAAGCTTTTGGAGTGTCGACCTCGAAGTGTTGCTCATGATCTTCACGGCTTTTGGAATAAATAAGGATGTCATCGATAAAGGCGACCACAAAGTGATCTAAATATTCCTTGAATACTCGGTTCATCATATCCATGAAGGCGGCGGGGCATTAGTCGATCAAAGGACATGACTAGGAATTCATAATGCCGTCTGGGAGTTAAAGCCGTCTTTGGAATGTCGGTGGTTACAATCTTGATTGGTGATATCCGGAGCGAAGATCGATCTTTGAAAAGAATTTGGCTCCTTCTATTTGGTGAAACAGGTCATCAATCGTGGCGATGGATACTATTTTTGATGGTGACATGATTGACTCCAGATAATCAATCAAAATCGCATCTCCCATCTTTCTTCTTCACGAATAGAGCAGGAGCACCCCGAGGAGAAATACTAGGGGCGAATAAAGCGATGTCTAACAATTCTGCGGTTGGGTCTTTAACTCACGAAGTTGATAGGAGCCATTCGATATGGGGCTTTGGAAATAGGTTTTTGTCTGGGTTCGAGTCGATACAAAATTCAATTTCACGCTACTGGGGTAGGCGGGGAAGTTCTTGAGAATCGTCGGAAATTTATTAACAATAGGAATATCGTTTAAAAGCGGCGTATTTTATTTAAATCGTGACATGAGCTAAGAAAGCTTGACATCAGTTTTTGATAAGCGAATAGCTTTATGGCTTGAGATGGTAGTGATTGATTTTAATGGTTTGGTCGTTTGAATTAGCATAATAGGTTGATTAGGAATATGAAAGCTAATGACACTTACGAAAACAATCGATTTTTGCATGATAAGTAGTTAACGATCGATCCACAGAATCACGTCGAATGCAAGTATTTTTAATGAAATAAGATCGACGGGTAATGTGAAGGTGGAGATTTGAACCAAACAAGACTTATAAGCGGTGGATGTAATGAAGGTTTCTCCCAGCGGAGTTTCCACGAGATAAGTCGAAGTCTAATTTCTCGGTCGAATTTAATCGATGGTATAGTAGGAGAAATAAAAGAATGGGTAGAAGCAGGTATCAAATAAAGTATAGACTTCATTAGAGTTTATGATAAGCTTACGTGATGACCTCATTCAGTTCCTTGCTCTTTGGGAGAGTCGCGACAAATGCTCTCCCTTGCCTTTCTGGGTTTTGAATTTTTTACGGGATGGCCTTTGGTGCCTCCATCTAGTTGAATTTGTCTTGATGGCAACAAAATCGAGCTAAGTGACCTTCTCTTCCACAATTATAACATGCTTTGGATGGCATGGCCTTGAGTTTGGGTGATGTGTCCCTCTCTCGCATTTGAAGCATATGATGGTGGTCTTTCTCCTTCCTTAACAATGGGTCTTTGGTCTTGGCGTCTTTCCATCATTGTTGAATCTCCTTTTCTTGAAATGTCCATTCTTATTGTTTTGTACGATTACCCAGAAGTGGTTACCATATCGGCACATTGATTCCCTCACGCTTGTTGTCAAGCCGATGACTACTACCATTTGGTATTATAATTTTTCTTAATTTTTGCTCTCTTTTAGTTGCGTTGACTCATTATCGCGCTCCACTAATGAGCCCTATTTACAACTTGTCCCGAATACAACCACGGTTTATGAGAAATAAGATGTTGGCGTATCTCGATTGAACCTCTTAAAACATTAGCGCCATTCTCTCTTCATTATCCACAGTGGGAATATTAATAGTGATAACTCATAAATTTTGCCTCGTATTGCGACACGGTCGTATTGTTTTGTTCGACTTGATAAACTCCACCTCCTTACGTATGGCGAATACTTTTCGGGAAAGTATTTGTCGTTGAAACGACTCTGGAACTTCTCCCAAGATATCTTGATGCAATTTGGTTGAGTCGTTTCTGGAGATCCCCACGATGTCGCCTCTCGCGTATGACGTAAAAAGCGTGAAAGGAACCTTTTGCTCCTCGGAGCATCCCGAGACATCAAATATCTTGGTAATCTGCTTTATCCGTGCTTAGCGAAGTGGTTTTGGCTCTCCCTTAAACTCCGGTGGTCGGCTCCTTGAATTGTTTAGCGGTGGCGCAGAGAGTTTTCAAGTGTTTCCACCTACGTTTTGGGCGAGGAATCGCGCTCTGCTTTCTTTGTTGCATAAATTGCATAAAGCCTCACGAACATTTGATCGTTCATCATTTGGTCGGTGTTGTTGTTTGCGTGAGGTTATGTCGCCTTCACGATGCACATTATCACGATTATTGATATGTGGTGAATCGGCGATCGCTGCTGCTCCATTCTTATTCTCAACATTCTCGGATGTCATTTTTTGAATCTTGCCACAAAACAAAAGGTTAATTGACGTATAACAAATTATCCTATCTTACGACCTGACCGATAAAATATCACGTAAACTTAGGTAGGTAAATACTAGCGAAGGTATTCCCGTCTCTCCCCTCTAGTACTATTCTCACATCTTAGCGGGGATCGTATCCTAGCTACGATACCAGTTGTGGCGCCCCAAAATTAGGTATACATCACCCATCTTGGGTGCGCCACTTACGTAGTGCGAATTTAAATCTGACTTATTAACATAAGCGTAGGTGTGCAATCGACATAAGCGTGAGTTTAAATACAAATATAAATCTACTAGATATTATACAAACTCAAAAAAAAGTCCTCATTACAATTATTATCACCTTTATCTGAGAATAGTGAGGACTACTAATCTTATCTTGAGGACCATCACTTTCGTTTCCCAGGCTTCGTCCCGGCTATATTTCATTTCACGAGAAGAAACGGTGAAAGAAAGGGTGAGCTCAACTAGCCCGATGAAATATTATGACTAAGATAATGCGAGAATAAATTATCAATAGTCTTGATAATATTAAGCGATAAAATACAATAGACTGACCGGTTTAAGCTGCGGCGGAATATCTGATCCATTAAAAAAGTCGAGTAGAAAATAAAATCTACTATCTTTTAGGTTTTAAAGGTTTTTCATCTTTGTTTATATTTGAGACTCGACTTTAATAAATATTCACATCATCGAATCACCTTACTTTTCTGACGAGGATATTCTTTTAGTATCGCGACCACAATTATTCATACACTACGGGCGAGAATATTTGTGTATTCATTAATAAGTCGTGATCGTATGCCAACAATTTGTCCATCGATGCCTTCTGACTTTGAGATTTTTATCACATCATTTGTAACATTACGGTCGTGATTACTTAGAATAGTCTCTGGTCGTAATCATACCAAGTCCATCCCATACATACCTTCTGAGGCGAGATGACTTTCAAAAAAATATAAACATGAGGATGATGACAATGATATAAGAATTGATAAAACAAGTTCAAGAATTATTTTATCCGAGGGAATTATTAACGTCAAATTATCGACATAATCTTTGTTTTGTAGAGTAAAATTCAAGAATGATCGGAAGAATATTTCCATGAAAGATCTTTGGATGAAGCCTTGAATATCGAGGATATTCCACTAATTTCATGGAGTATAGAAGTCAAAGTTTTAACCATTTGGGTATAATAAAGAATGGAATAACAAAAGAAATCACCGTAAATGCGATAGGCCTTGCAGACGAGTTATTCAGCGAGAATAATAAATAACGGAACGGTCGGGGTGAAATTCACCTGCAAGCGGGATGTTCAACGAGAATAATAAAAGATGGAACCGGATCCGGTGTGGAACGGATAGGATATTCCAGCGAGAATAATAAAAAGCGGAACCGGTCGGTGTAAAAACAGCGACGGATGTTTCAGAGAATAATAAAAAGCGGAACCGGTAAGGTGTAAAAACCTTGAGCAGGATGTTCAGCGAGAATAATAATAAAAAGCGGAACCCGGTCGGTGTAAAACCTGTGAGCGAGGATGTTCAGCGAGAATAATAGAAGAATGTCACCAAGTATAGGGTAAACCACTTATACGAGGTTATTCAGCGAGAATAATAAGCGATGGAATAACAACAGTTCTCTTCGTGAATAAGAAGAATAACACCCTTACTTTTGGTAGGAGATTGAATCTTTGCGGCGGTGTAGTAACAAAATACTCTTCTTCTTTCTCTCTTATTCTCTCTATACTTTCTCTCTCTATAAGCTTGAATGAATTAAGTGAAAATAATGAAGCCCTAGGCCTCTATTTATAGAAGATTTCTAGCTTAGCTTTTCTGTGAAAAGTGAAAGTGAAAAAGCGAGTGATGTGTGAAAAAGTGGTTTAAGCCTTTGTAATGTGAAGCGACAAGTGGTTCGGCCTTTTGTAATGTGAAGCGACAAGTGGTTCGGCGTCTGGTAAAGGTAATTACTATCTGAAGGTAAATTACTATTGCGAAGGTAAATACTATTGGCGAAGGTAATTACTATTGGCGAAGGTAAATCTACTATTTGAAGGTAATTCTATTGTGAAGGTAATTCTTATTGTGAAGGTAATTACTATTGGCTGAGGTAATTCTATTGTGAAGGTAATTACTATGATGAAAATACTATTTATTGTGAAGAGACTCTTAGATGATGACATATGAGGCCCCATAAAATAATCAAACTTACCACAAATCATTTTTTTTTCATCACACATATTTAATCTTTCAACAATTATTAATCATTTTTATAACTTGTCGTCTCGATTATTGATTTAATCTTTATAACATATTATCTGAGATGATCTTTGTGTGATAATTGAATCGATAATATAAGAGATATGATCACGGCAATTCTTGTAGTGATAATTGAGCATAGGTGAGTGACTTCTCACGTAAGCATCGATAATCAATCTGAGTGTCTTCTTGTCGATTCTGGCGTATTCTTGTACTTTTACCATAGGGTAGTTCAGCGGTTTTAACGGTAACACCTCGTAGATTATTTTTATAAAATATTTTTGTCGTTTTCTCGATCAGGCAATAATTACATTTGTGGGGTCCTGATGATTGAGCCATTTTATGCGAATATTCCTAACAAAAGAATATTCCCAGGCCAAACGAATATTTTATAACAACTTGCATACTTTGCAAAATTTATAAATATTACCCACAACTATAACATTATATCAAATTTATTCCATAATATTCAAAAATAATATTTTTAGAAAAAATTCATCTTTATTTATAAAAATTTATATATCATCTTTTGAAACACAAATGCGTTCGAAAATTTCATAAGGAGGGAGGTTGTAAGACCCTGACTTATTATTAATGAAATTTAATTTTTCTAAATTTATTATTTTAAGAAATAGTAAAGGTTGATTTGATTAATGTGGATTAATAGTTAAGGGTAAAAATCATAAATATTTCAAAATAAGCAAGTGGTTATAAAATATTCATTATTTGTCGAGGAATATTAGTTTTGGTCGTGGTGGAATATTCTTCTTTGTCGAGAATATTAAATGCTGCGGTAGCGTCTTGTGTGGGCCCATGCTTGAAGCGATTGGATGAAGAAAGCGACAAATATAAGTTGTTTAAAAATAGCTTGGCGTAGTTATTCACAGATTATCTTGTTAAAATACTCGATTGGTTAAAACACGATATAATTGTTGCGGTATTGCACCGATTATTGATTCTTACGTGAGAAGGCCTTACTCGATAATGGTTACGATAATTCTTTATTCGATATTTTATTTTATTGATTTAATAATTCTTTGCGTTGATATTTTATATTCTTTGTTGTTTGATAATTGTCATTTACGGTATTTTTCATTATCGAAGCGATAATTCATATTATCTGAATAATATTATTAGATAACATTATTGGCGATGTCTAGAAAGTTACATCTAAGGAGAGGTTTGGTCACCTAATTGCGGCGCATGATAAGGAGAAATTCTTATTGGAAAGCCCCTGCTCACAGGAGGAGCGCACAGTTGTCGATATTGTGATTACGTAATATTATTTGTGAATAATTAATTATTGATTCATATGATGAGGAAAATATTGATTTTATGTGGATATAGATGGAGAAAATTTTTAATGTGACAATTGTTGAAAATTGAAATTTTATCTTTTTACGATAAAATAATTCATTTAAATATATTATTATATTTTAATAATATAATAATGGTGATATTTTACAATGAATGTGGGATATATGAGTATATGAGGAGGAAGAGTATTTTTGTTGCAATAAATGTTTAAAACATGTTAAACATGTCGGTGGACCCCATTTATTATTTGAAATTTGATTATAGCTTTGTAAAATCGCTTGGTTTGTGGATTTCGGTCGATTTCTATTTGGAATTTGGAAAAACTTTCTTTACGCAAAGTTGTAGAGAATTGAATTTCCTATAAAAACTCATGAGATTGAATTTTTCTGATAAAAGGGCTATTTATTATGAATTATTGAAGTTAGAAACTCAGAAATAATTGATTTTGGAAGTTTTAATTATTTTAAAATAAGAAAAACGTTTTTTGCATTTTTTGGCCTCACACATGATTTATGATGATGTCTGAAATCAGATTTTCAAAGTGGGCGTAGGAAAATTTGAAATATATATTAATATTTTATTAAATTTTTAACTTTGGTGTTCTAGCGATTTTTCTATAAATAGGGTCTTGGGTTAGAATTGAAAATCACACGAGCTGAAGTTTTCTCTCTCTATATTATCGGCGTATTCTTGTGAGTATTTTGAGTATACTTTGAGTATTGCTATATCGGTGCAAGTTCAAGTCATGCTTTATATCAGGTGTTTTAATTTAGAAATCTTGATCTTTCGGTAAGGGATGTTATTTTTTTCGTAATGATATTATTTCTTGATATCATTATCTTTGAAATATTGGTTGAAACTTTTTATCAAATTTGGAACTTTTTTTCGGGGTTATTCTTATTCATGAGTTCTTATTCACGAGTTCTTATTCATGAGTTCTTATTCAGAGATTCTTATTCACGAGTCTTATTAAGCGTGAAGATGTTTTTTGTGGAAAATTTCTATCTTTTGGTGTCGGTTCTTATTCTTATTCACGTATTCACGTATCTGACCTTTATTCTTATTAAGAAAAAAAAAAATTTCTTCTTTTTTGTCCAAAATATCTAATACGGATACTAGCTTTGATTGTATCCATGTTTTGATCATTCTTGAATTTTACACCACTTTATGATTATTTTTGAGGTATTTTTGAACATGGATAAAACAAAATACGAATCCTTAATCCTTAATCCTTGTCATTTTGTTTCCTTTGGATTCGTTTCTTTAAAAATATTTTCATCATCCTCGGTCTTAAATGATGATATTATTGAATATCTTTGGCTGTGTAGTGCAAAGATGAATGATTTCTGAAGAATATCTTTGGGCGTAGTGCAAAGATGAGCAGTGTTTAGATGAACATGACGGTGATGAATATCTTTGGCTGTAGTGCAAAGATGAATATTTGATTCGGATGTATATTGATTGATGTTACGGGGATAAAAGATGAGCGATGAACTTTTAAATTCATACATAGAAGATAGTAGTTTGCATTCTCTCTTAACTCTTCTAATGAATTATTATTTCATTGCGAATATTGATTTAAAATTTGTTGTCTATTGTATTCTATTAGATTTTTCCTGTTGAAGACTAACGATAATTTGTTGTATATTATCTTAGTCATAATATTCTTTCTTGGGCTAGTTGAGCTCACCCTTTTCCTTTTTGTTCCATTTTTCTTCTCGGGAGGCGAGAATATAGCGAAATGCAGTCGGGGTATGGAATGAAGGTTTTAGAGAGAGTTGTTTAGTAGTCCTCACCATTTTGTAAAATAATGTATCGATAAATGTGATGAGGATTTATTTGAGTATAGATATTATGCAGAAGATAATATTTGTATTTAAACTAAAGATGAGTTTCTTGTTGTAATAATAAAGTTGTAGTTGTTTACACTTGCCTTTTTCACGGCGGTCTAAGCTAGAAATCTTTCTATAAATAGAGGCTAGGGCTTCATTATTTTTCACGAATTCATTCAAGCTATAGAGAGAAAGTATAGAGAGAATAGAGAGAAAGAAGAAGAGTATTTTATTCTTACTTTCTTTGCGATATTCAATCTCTACCAAATGTAAGGGGTGTTATTCTTTCTTATTAATGAAGAATTTGTTGTTATTCCATTGCTTATTATTACATTGGAATAACTTTTGTATAAGTGGTTTACCTATACTTGGTGACATTCTTCTTATTACATTGGAACATCATGCATGTGTTTTACGGACTGGTTAAAATCTTTATCATTACTGTTGGAACATCACATGCGCATGTGTTTTACAGGACACAGTTACATCTTTATTATATGTTGGAACATCACATGCGTGTGTTTTACAGGACTGGTTCGTCTTTATTATTACGTTGGAATATCCTATACGTGTGTTTTTACAGGATGCAGTTCCATCTTTATTATTACATTGGAACATCACTGCCGATTGTGAATTTCACACGACTGGTTAGATTATTTATTATTACATTGGAATAACACATGCATGTGATTATCGCGTGCGTGGTGATTTCTTTTGTTATTCCATTCTTTATTATACCCGGTTGGTTAAAACTTTGACTTATACTCCATGAAATTAGTAGAATATCCTTGATATTTGCGTTTCATCCGATATCTTTTCATGGAAATATTCTTACGATCATTCTTGAATTTTACTCTACAAAAGCGATATCGTGTTGACAATTTGGGCGTTAATAATTCTGGATAAAATAATTCTTGAACTTGTTTTATTGAATTCTTATATCATTGTCATCATCCTCATGTTTATTTATTTTTAAAAGTCATCGTGGCTGTAGTGCGTAGATGGACTTGGTATGATTATGACGAGAGATTATTGATTGTAATCATGGTAGTAATGTTACAAATGATGTGGTAAAAATCCTCGATGGTAGTAGTGCATTGATGGACGATTGTTGGCATGATCATGACCATTAATGAATACTGAAATATTCTTGGCGTAGTGCGTGAATAATTGTGGTCGTGATCTTAAAGAATATCCTTGGTAGTAGTGCGAGGGGGTGATTCGATGATGTGGAATATTTATTAAAAGTGAGTCTCGGCTATAACGATGATGAAAAACCTTTTAAAACCTAAAAGATAGTAGACTTTATTTTCTACTTGACTCTTTTAATGGATTGCATATTCAGCTATGATTAAGCTGGTTGTCTATTGTATTTTATCGGTTTAACATTATTGAAGACTATTGATAATTTATTACGCATTATCTTAGTCATAATATTTCTTCTTGGGCTAGTTGAGCTCACCCTTTCTTTCCTTTATTCTCTTGAAATGATAATATAAATTTGGACGCAGTCGGGAAGCAGTGATGGTCTGAAGATAGCATTAGTAGTCCTCACTAATACAGCAAAATAGTGTGATAATAATTATAATGAGGACTTTTGTTTGAGTTTGTATAATATCTAGTAGGCGATATTTGTATTTAAACTCACGGTTTATATCGTATTGTACCACGTGCAGTTATGTTAATAAGTTGTATTTAAATTACGTACCATGTAAGTGGCGACTCAAGATGGGTGATGTATACCAATTTTGGGGCGTCGTAGTATTGACAACTTCGAGAATGGGTGATGTATACCTATTTTGGGGCGTCGCGATAATCGTATATTCATTAGTATCACGACCACAAATTATCTATGCCTTACGTGCAAAGATGTCGTGTATTCATTAGTATCACGACCACAAATTATCCGTGCCTTACGTGCCAAAAATAATCGTGTATTCATTAGTATCACGACCACAAATTATCCATACACTACGTGCGAAGATAATCGTGTATTCATTAGTATCGCGACCACAAATTATCCGTACCTTTACGGCGAAGATAATCGTGTATTCATTAGTATCCGCGACCACAAATTATCCGTACCTTCTACGGCGAAGATAATCGTGTTTTCAATTACGGTTATGATTATCTTAGAACAATCCACGGTCGTAATCATACCAAGTCCATCTATACCTTCTGAGCCCACGAGATGACTTTCAACGTAATATAGCGTGAGGATAATGATATAAAGAATCAATCGAATGAGATAAAGGATAAATATTAAACATTTATAATATAATTTATCCGAGGATTCAAAGAATATCCCCATGTTATCAATCACTTAATAATCTCATAATCTAATATCATTAATATTATAACAATATTTTAATCACTTCTTAAATTTATAAATAATTTATTTCAATTGTTTCTGCTTTTACCGTATAATGCATTTAATCATTCAAAATGCCATACTCATAAGATATCATCACCGATGATCAAATCCCTCATCAAAAAATATGCATATATTACATATAGGATTCTACAGCTATAAAATCCTATTTTGACTTTGTTACTTCACATAACATATTTAACTTTCGTATGTTACATTAACTAAACTATTTTCATGAAAAATACCAAATCAGTCCCAAAAATATTTCTTTTACGGGGATTTAGCATAATATAGTCCCATAATGAAAATATATCTTTCTCGAGAATTTTTAAAATTCATTTACTATTTTTCAAAAATCAATTTCTAATTAATTCCTTAAGAAATTAGCTACCTCAGTTTAACTCAAAAATTCCCAAATCTTGGCGGGACCTTACACATGTTAGCGTGAGCTTCTAGTTTAAACTTCTAGTTTAAATTTCATGGTCATCGGAGTTATAGAACTCGGTTATAGCATTTTTGTTGGAAAAACCTAAATATTAAAATAGTCATAACTTGCTCGTTTTAAGTCGAGAATGAGCTCATTTTTGAATGAGGAGGTACTTTATACCATATACCTTCGTGTCCCAAAAGGTCAAATTTTTCTCATAATTTAAGTGGTAAAAGCGACCCTCTAAAATCATGGTATGATTTTTTGGTTTTTGCGACTTTGCACTCCTTTGCTAAAATCGGTCCACACAAAATCTAACTACAGGACTTGACCACACTCAAAAATTCAAAATATAATAGGAGATATGGTCGATTGAATTTTATATTCGTTTTTCACCAAAATCGATTTTCAACTCTTTGTGATTTTAAGAAACTTTCGTGTTTTCACATCTTAACCAACATAAGCTTGTGAGACCCAGTTTTATCGATAAAGATTTAAATTTTGTGAAATAATTTTTAATATTATGGTGTGAATTTAAGATAATATTATAGTTGTGGGTAGTATTTATAAATTTTACCAAAGTATGCACAGTGGTTATATTATATTAGATTGGTGGGGAATATTAGGTTTAGTAAGGAATATTAAATACAAGCGAGCTCAATCATTGGTGGACCCACAGCGAAATTATTATCCGGATTGAAAGCGAGCAAAAATATTTTATTGAAATAACGGCGGAAGTTTTATACGTGTAGTTCTTGTTGAACTACTCGGTAGTAAAAATACGATGTCACGTGTGGTTGCGTAGTAGCGCACGGTATTGATTATTGATGCTTATGTGAGAAGTCACTCGGTTTGATTCCATTATTATGCGATTAATAATATGAATTATTATAGCGATAATGGCGTTTTTATTTAGTATTATTAGCGTAATAAAAGCGAAACATCTTTTATATAAAATAGAATACTTTATTAAAGTTATTACATAAATAGAATATATTATATTTTATTATGCATAGTGTTACATAGTGTTTTTTGCGTAGTGTTTTGCATAGTATTGCGTAGTGTTTGCGTAGTAAAATGTTTTTATATAAATAGAATATATTATATTTTATTTAAAAAGATTTTTCTTTAAATATGAATAGTCGATTAAAGTAAATCAATACTGGACCGTTCATGGATTAATTCTTATGCATTCCATTTTTCTATAAATAGAAGCTCGTTCCTTGTTATTTTCTTACGAATTCATTGAAACTAGAGAGAGAAATTATAGAGAGAGAAGCTATAGAGAAAGTTATAGAAAGAAGAAGAGTATTACCTTTACTTCACTACTTACATATTAGGTTCTTTTACGGTAAGGGTGTTATTCTTTCTTCTTGAAGAACTACATTATTCCATTCTTTATTATTTTGTTGGAATAACTTTTGTAAAGTGACATACCCCTATCATAACACTTTGTATATCTTGCGTATCTATACTTGGTGAAATCTATTGTTATTCCATTCTTATTTATTACATTTGGAATAACTTTTGTATCTGTGATTTACCCTATACTTGGTGACATTCTATTATTACATTTGGAACATCACATGCGTGTGTTTTACAGGACTGGTTAAAATCTTTATTATACTGTTGGAACATCACATGCGTGTGTTTTGGCAGGACTGGTTAAAATCTTTATTATTACATTGGAACATCACATGCATGTGTGTTTTACAGGACTGGTTCCGTCTTTATCATTCTGTTGGAATATCTATCGTGTGTTTTACAGGATCAGTTCCATCTTTATTATTACTGTTGGAACATCTGTTGGTGTGAATTTCACGACACAGTTACATTATTATTATTACATTGGAATAACACATACATCTGCAATCTGCATGCGTGGTGATTTCTTTTGTTATTCCATTCTTTATTATACGGTTGGTTAAAACTTTGACTTATACTCCATGAAATTAGTAGAATATCCTTGATATTTGCGTTTCATCGATATCTTTTTCATGGAAATATTCTTACGATCATTCTTGAATTTTACTCTGCGAAGCAGTATCATGTTGACAATTTGGGACGTTAATAATTCATGGATTAAATAATTCTTGAACTTGTTTTATTGAATTATTATGTCATTGTCATCATCCTCGTGTTATATTATGCTTATCTTTGGGCTTTACGTGCGTAGATGAACTTAGTATGATTATGACCGAGGATCGTTTGGTATAATCGTGACTTGATATAAATGATGTGACAAAAGTCCTCGATTGGCACATGTAATGCGATTGATGGATTGTTTTGGTATGATTATGACCGAGGGGTGTTTCGGTATAGTCATGACCATTGATAATTTGATGAAAATCCTTGGTAGTGATACGGGGATGATTAGATGTAGTGGTTTATTTATTGGCGAGTCTCGATTGATAAAAATTGATGAAAACCTTTTAAAACCTAAAAGATAGTAGACTTTATTCTCTACTTGACTCTTTTAATGGGTTCTTTATTAAATTCTATGATTAAGCGGTTGTCTATTGTATTTTATCGGTTTAACTTTGTTGAAGGCTAATGATAATTTGATACGCATTATCTTAGTCATAATATTTCTTCTTTGGGCTAGTTGAGCTCACCACTTTTCTTTCCTTTATTCTCTTGAGGAAATGAGAACATAAATTTGGGGACAGTCGGGGAGCAGTAATGGTCGAGAGGATAGCATTAGTAGTCCTCACTATACGTGAAATAGTGTGATAATAGTTGTAATGAGGACTCCTTTTGAGTTTGTATAATATCTAGTAGACAAAATTTGTATTCAAACTCGCGATTTATGTCAGTATTGTACCGGCGATTATATTAATAAGTTGTATTTGAATTTATGTACCATGTAAGTGGCGACCCAAGATGGGTGGCGTATACTTAATTTTGGGGCGTCGCGATAACTCATCGTAAAACTTACTAATTCTTCGTATACCCATGATTTTCATCGAGTTCTATACTTTTATTATGACTTTCATCATAATCACGTAATGCAGATCCTTTTAGTTGAAGAAATATTTGAGGTTTAAGAAATGGGTTTTATCTTTGAAATTGATATGAAATTCGATTTCACGCTCTAAGTAGGCTAAGAAGTCTTCAAGAATACACGAAATTTATTAATAATAGAAACATCATTCAAAGCTGTATTCTCGTCGAAGACTTGGATAGTACGTCACATTGATACCAGCTGTGACTACATCCTTAACCTAGATAACACCTCACAATGATACCTATAAACTTGCCATCTTCATTCACGATGTCGCTTCTGAAAGCACGGCTTGGTGCATTCCACCTGAGAAATCGACAACGAAAGGTTGGGGCTCTTTCTTATGGCTTGATATAACAATAATTGACTTTAGTAGTTTGGTTACTTGAATTCGCTGCAACGGGTTGGTTATGAATATAAAAAGCTAACAACCTTACGAAAAGCATGATGAGTAGTTAACCAATTGATTCCTAAAATCACATCAAAGGCAAGTAATTTCAAAAGATAAGATCGACGAAGTAGCGTGAAAGTGTTTATTTTAATCGAAACAAGATTTAAAAATAGTAAGCGGTAATGAAGGCTCTTAATGAAGTTTGACCGATAAGTCGAAAGTCCCAACTCTAGGAGTCAAATTTAAGCGTTGAGCATAAGCAAGAGAGATAAAATAATGGGTAGAACCAGGGGTATCTTATAAGGTATAGACTTATGATTTATAATTAACTAACTTGAGTCTTAACCGTTCGGTTTACTTCGCTTTTTGAGAAGTCATGAAAAATGCACTTTACAAAACCAACGACTTTGTTTTGTCCGTATCCACCTTTGGTGCCGCATAGTCGGCTAGACTTGACTTTGGTGTACAACAAAAATTGAGCTAAATTACCTTCTCTTCTTGCAATTTCCACTTACTTATTATCTTTGCCATGATTACCCGCTGAAGTGGTTACCATTCTTGCATGATAATTTCCCCACGATGGTTATCATTGTTACGATGGCCGTTGCCACGATATGATTATTATCATTATTGTTGGTCGTTACCTTTTGTTTTATTTGAATCGACACTCTCATGTATGCTTCATTGCTTATCTCGGCATTTTAGGATATCATTCTCGAAACAACATCCCACAAAACAAGGGTTAATTAACGTATCACGTATTATCCACTATACTCGTGAGCCAATTAAATACAAATAAATTTAGGTAGGTCATCTTAGCGAAGAGGAATTCCGTCTCTCCCTCTAGTTCTTATCTCACATCTCGGCCGGGATCGTATCACATACTCTTTCACGATACCTGTTGTGGCGCCCCCAAAAAATTAGGTATCGTCACCCGTCTTGGGTCACCGCGTCGTAGTGCAGGAATTGAAATCTGACTTAATAACATAAGCGTAGGTGTCTTATCGACATAAAGCGTGAGTTTGAATACAAATATTGTCTACTAGATATTATACAAACTTCAAAAAGGAGTCCTCATTACAACTATTATCACCTTTATTTCACACGAATAGTGAGGACTACTAATCTTATCCTGCGGACCATTACTCAGGTTCACGACTCGTCCCGACTATGTTCTCATTTCTGAAGAGAAGCGGTGAAAGAAAGGGTGAGCTCAACTAGCCCAAGTAGAAATATTATGACTAAGATAATGCGAATAAATTATCATTAGCCTTGACGATGTTAAGCGATAAAATCTGATAAACTGACCGGTTTAAGCTGAAAGGAATATCTTGATCCATTAAAAAAATCAAGTAGAAAATAAAATCTACTATCTTTTAGGTTTTAAAAGGTTTTCATAAATTTTTATCACTAAGACTCGGTTTAATGAATAAACCACAATATCTAATCATCCCTGTACCACGGTCGAGGATTTTCATCAAATTATCAATGGTCAAGACTATCTAGAATCACCCTGGTCATAATCGTACCAAAAACTATCCATAAGCGCATTACAGGCCTTTGAGGACTTTTGTCACATCATTTATATCAACGTGATTATCTGCTAGAATGAACCACTGGTCATAATCATACTAAGTTCATCATATGCACGTAAGCGAAAATAACTTTCAAACATAATATAAACATGAGGATGATGACAATGATATAAGAATTGATAAAACAAGTTCAAGAATTAATTTATCTAGGAATTATTAACGTCCAATTGTCGACAAGAATCTTTGTTTTGTAGAGTAAAATTCAAGAATGATCGGAAGAATATTTCCATGAAAAGATCTTTGGATGAAACCACAAATATCGAGGATATTCTACTAATTTCATGGAGTATAGAAGTCAAAGTTTTAACTTATTTGGGTATAATAAAGAATGGAATAACAAAGAAATCACCGTAAATGCGGTGCTTGGCATAGGCGGAGTTATTCAATGAGAATAATAATAACGGAACCGGTCGGAATTGAAATTCACATCGAGCGGGATGATTCAACGAGAATAATAAATGCTTGAATAATAAACAATGGAACCGGTTAAATTGTAAAATACACAGACGAGGATATTCCAACGAGAATAATAAATGCGAATAATAAGCAATGGAACCGAATTAGGTGTAAAACAACGAGCGAGGATATTCCAATGAGAATAATAAAGAATGGAATAATGAGAAGAAGATCACCAAGTATAGGGGGATTCGCATTATCTGAAGTTATTCAAGCAGAATAAATAAGAATGGAATAATATAAGGATTTCACCAAGTATAGGGTATGTCTGGCGTATACGGAGTTATGTATAGGGTATGCCACTTTTACGGAGTTATTCGATAGAATAATAATGAATGGAATAATGAAGTTCTCTTCGTGAATAAGAAAGAATAACACCCACTTACAGTACAACAAATAATATCCCACTAGTAGTAAAAGACCTTTGGATATCGAAGTAGTGAAGTACCGAATACTCTTCTTCTTTTCTCTATAGATTTTCTCTCTATAGTTTCTCTCATAATTTCTCTCTACAGAGTTTGATTGAATTAAATCGAGGAAAATAATGAAGGAATGAGCTTACATTTATAGGAAAATAGAATGCGTAGTAATTAATCCGTGAGCGGTCCAGATTGATTTACTTTAATCGCGGTCCGTATTTAAAGCAAAATCTTTTAAATAAAATATAATATATTATTTATATAAAAACATTTTACTATCAACTTATATTTATGCAATATTATCTGAAAAACATATGCAACATTATGCATAATAAAATATAATATATTTTATTTATAGAATAACTTTAATAAAGTATTATTTTATATAAAAGATGTTTACATTTTATTACGTTAATAATACGAATAAAACAAAAGCGTCATTATCATTATAATAATTCATATTATTAATCGACAATAATGGAATCAAAGCGAGTGACTTACCATAAGCGTGATAATCAATCTGGTGTCTTCTTATGCGACCATGCGTATTCTTGTACTTTTCTTGTCGAGTAGTTCAGCGATTATCAGCGGTAAAACTTGTAGTTATTTGATAAAATATTTTTGTCGTTTTTTCGATCCCAAATGATAATTACATTGTGGGGTCCACCCAATGATTGGTAGTTATGCACGAATATTCCCTATTGCCAGAATATTCCAAAGGATAGAATATAATATAACCCACTTGCGTACTTTGCAAGGAATTTATAAATCTTACCCACATTTATAATATTATCTTAAATTCACATAGTAATATTAAAAAATTATTTCGATAAAATTTAAATCTTTATTGATAAAATCTGGGGTCTCGGTGACCCGTGATTCAATTTATAAGCGATCAAAAAGGGGGTGTTGCACGGTGCCCGTAATGGCCGGGCGTTGTATGGAAGAACTCACTTCATGGCAGTGGATTCTTCAAAATCTGGCTACCTAAACAGATTGATAACTTATTGGAAAAGTGAGTTGAAACATAAATATACAGTAAAGCCTGACATGCGGCTTTTATTTTAATATGAGGACCCAGCGTAGTCGACGTGTTGTCGGTTTGTTTAACTAAAGCCCAATTTTAATATTAAATAATCTGATAGAAGTGCGACATGCCAAACGTATAAAAAAATACCAGCCGGAACCAGCTGCTTACGACAAAAAAAAAAAAAATACTGACCGAGAATGACTCTTAAGGCTTTTAAAAAAAAAAAAAATAAAATCAAGCAGGCACAACCTCTTCCGAAGCTTGTATAAAAAATCAAATAGTGGCAAGTTCTTTTATTTGCTTTTTTATTATATGATATTTGTTATTTTATAAAACAAATATTTTTATAAAAACAAATATTTTATAATAACAAATAAAGAATATAAAATATTTTATAAAACAAATATTTTATAAAAACAAATATTTTATAATATGAATAAAGAATATAAAATATTTTTATAAAAATAGCAAATAAAGAATTATAAAAATATTTGTTAATTCTTTATATAACAAATATATGCTATTGTTATATAAAATAGGATATAAAATATCATAAAAGAATTAATATTTTAAATTAAAGTGGGAAGAAATTAATATATTTGTTATATAAAAAATTATAAAAATATTTTTATATCTATTTTATATCTATTATAAAATAACAAATATTTTTATAATTCTTTATTTGTTATTTTATAAAAATATTTTATATTCTTTATTTGTTATTATAAAAATATTTATTTTTATAAAATATTTTATATTCTTTATTTGTTATTATAAAAATATTTGTTTTTATAAAATAACAAATATTGTTATAAAAATAGCAAATAAAATTTTTGTCTTACTATTAGAATTTTATCTGTTAGGAAGAGGTTGTCGGTTTAATTTTTTTTTTTTTTTTTTAGGAGAAGAGGTTGTCTTAGGATTTGATTTTTTTTTTTTCTGTGTTTGATACAATTTATCTGAAATTATGATATTTAATATTAAAAATTGCGTTTTAGTTAACCCACAAATGACAACGTATTGATTATGGTATGGTCATATTATTAAAACAAAAGTAGAAGTTAGGTCTTAGATTTGATATCTATTTAAATCTCAACCTTCAATAAGTTTATCAACTGATCCAAAAAAGGTGTTTAGATGCTTGCATATGGCCATTGTATGGAATATTTATATATATATATATATATATATATATATATATATATATATATATATATATATATATATATATATATCATGCATACAAGTGATTGGTTGTCTAACAATTAATTAACCTAGCTACTACTAGCATGTCGTCAAATGGAACATGATTAGACATGTCGTTACCAGCAAATCTTGGAAACCATGACGCACAATTAGAATTCCGGGGATATTTTGTCATATTAACTGCCGAGAGACAAAATCTCGTAAATTAAATTTTGATACAAATTCATTCTCATCTGAACCACTCCTCCTGTTATATATTCCACCTCCGTCCTTAAAAGAATAAAGTTTAAAAAATTTATACATAAATTAAGAAAGTTTTTTAATATTATAATTTATTAATAATTAAAATTTATTTAAAATTACATCATTTAGCTTCTTTATAGGAAGTTGAAAACGAGAAGGTATGGGTGATATAAAAAAGTTAGTAGTAATTTTTTTTTTTTGACGCAAGTTAGTAGTAATTTATTCTCTTAGAAAGTTGTAAACGATAAATAAATTAAAATAATTTTTTTTTTCTAAAACGATAATATTTTAAGAACGGAGAGAGTATATGATACCCACGAATGATGATCAGCTGTCCGCAAGATCCAAAATAATCATATAATAAGATCTTAAATTTTAAATCTAAAATAATGATATACTAAGATCTTAAATTTTAAATCTAAGCTCCACTGCGTATGTTCATTTTAAATCACAGCCTTTTATTTTTATAATAAATAGTATAGATATTATATGTCTATTTTTAATTCATAGCAATTACTCTCTTCATTCTTAAATAAGCGGCGTTTTGAAGATTTTCGCGTTTTATTAAGAAAGTCATTTATTACTCCAATTTTGTCATTAAGATTGATATGTATTACCACAATTACCCTTGCATTAATTAAGAAAATATGTCTTTCCATATAGTTATGCAGATAAATGAAATATTAGTATAGTTGAGGGCGATAGAGGAAAAATCATAATTAATACTTCCTAGAAACTTGGTAACGTTAAATATATTAAAAATTTTAAACTCCCTATAACGTCAATTATTTAGGGATGGAGGAAGTAGATGTTATGAATCATTACTCATATATATATATATATATATATATATATATATATATATATATATATATATATATATATTAGTATCACAAATAACATGTGTATTTAATTAAATATTGATTCGTGATTCATTGCATTACTACCAATTAAAAACACCATAATCAAAATATTAATCCTCCGTCTCACGATAAAAATTTTTATTAGAGTACTATTTTAGTTAGTCTCAAGTTAAATATATATTTATTTTAAATAATTTATTTTTTATAATAATTTTCTATAATTATACTTCTAGTATTAATTATATATTTTTATTTTTATAGATATTTATTGAGAAATATTAATGAGGGGTAGAAAACTATACAATTAAACAAAAATTTAAACAAGAATAATATAATTATTAATTTTAACCCTAGCTTCGCCCCTGCTTTTGATATTCTTTATATATACGTTTTATTTATGTATATAATTATTAATTTTAAGTGGATACATGCATCTACTTGTAACCCCACATTTTTACCCTAGCTTCGCCTCTGCTTTTGATATTCTTTATATATACGTTTTATTTATGTATATAATTATTAATTTTAAGTGGATACATGCATCTACTTGTAACCTCAAATTTTTTTTTACATGATTGAATATAAAATATTTAAAATCTCAAATAATTTTTTTAAAATCGAGACTATATATCCGAATTAATTCATTCTAATTCGAATAGTCAAATTAATTTATATAAGGCAGTACTGTTGTTAGATATGTATACATGCAATACTCCATTGAAACAAGTTTTACGTTTGATTTAACAGATTGATCAACTAATTATGTCTTTTTGGGATGGACCAAATTTATACTCCTCCTATTTATATTAAATATCTTTTTAGAGTTAAACACACATTAAAAATAATACAAAATATATTTTGTATCTTTAATTAATTATTTCTCTCCATGATGGTCCATGAAATTGTATTTCTTAGCGTATTAAATAGATGGGTAAATTAGGAAAAATAGTGCTTGATATTGCGTAGGGATTAAAAGCGACACTTATATTAAATAAAATGAAACTCTCAAAAGCGACACTTAATATGAATAGGAGGGAGTAATATATATATATATATATATATATATATATATATATATATATATATATATATAATGGATCAGTCAGGGAGTTCGGACACGATAAAAAAACAGACCAATTTTTTATTTTTTATTTTTTAAAATAACTAAAATATATATTTAATATTTTATGGGCTGAAATTTTTCCATAATATAATATTTTGGGTGTGATTTAAATACCTATACCAAAAAATAGTGAGATACAGTCTGCACTTGCAGAATTTATGCATACATGTTTTGTTATACGTACCCAAAATCATGGCAGCAAAATATATTATTATGGCGCCCCAAAATTAGGTATACATCACCCATCTTGGGTTACTTATGTAGTGCAATTTAAATCTGACTTATTAACATAAGCGTATGGGTATGCAATCGACATAAATCGTGATTTAAATACAAATATAAATCTACTTAGATATTATCAAACTCGAAAAAAAGTCTTCATTATAATTATTATGCTTTATTTCACGGAATAGTGAGGGACTACTAATCTTATCTTCAAGACCATCACTCGTTTCAGGCTGCGTCGGTATATTACCGTTTCTTGAAGAAACGATTGAAAGAAAGGGTGAGCTCAAACTAGCCGATAAGAAATATTATGACTAAGATAATGCGAGAATAAATTATCAATAGTCTTAAACAATATTAAAAGCGATAAAATACTGATAAACAATGGGTTTAAGCTACTGCGGTGAATAAGCGATCCAATAAAAAAATTGAGTAAAAATAAAATTCTACTTATCTTTAGGTTTAAAAGGTTTTCATCATTTGTTATAATTTGAGACTCGACTTTAATAAATAATCCACATCATCGAATCACCTGCAACATTTATGGCGAGGATATTCTTTAGTATCACGACCACAATTATTAAATGCAGCTACTGGGCCGAGAATAGTTGTGTATTTATTAATAAGTCGTGATCATACCAACAGGCATCCATCGATGCACTTACTGACCCTTTGAGAATTTTTACCACATCATTTGTAACATTCACGGTTGTAAGACCGAAATTTTTAAATAAAAAGGAATTTCCTTTATTTATTATTTTGAAATAGTAAGGTTGATTTGATTAATGTGGATAGTTAAGGGTTAAATCATAAATATTTTTAAAATGAGCAGTGGTTATAAAATATTCATTGTTGTCGGGGAATATTACGGTTTGGTAAATGGAATATTAAATGCGATCGGGAATATTAAATGCTGACTTGTAGCGACCATGTGGGCCCATGCTTGAGCGATTGGATGAAAGAAAGCAGCAAATATAAGTTGTTTTTAAATAGCAGGCGTAAGTTATTCACAGATTATCTTGTTGGAATACGGTGGTTAAAACACACTGTCAGCGTTGTTGAGCAGTAGCACTTGCGGTATTGCACCAATTATTGATTCTTTACGTAAGAAGGCACTACTTCGATAATGGATTCACGATAATTCTTATTCGATATTTTATTGAGTTAATAATTCTGCGTTGATATTTTATATTCTTTGTTGTTTGATAATTGTCATTACACGGTATCTTTCATTATCGAGCAATAATTCATATTATCTGAATAATATTATTAGATAACATTATTGGCGATGTACAGAAAGTTACATACAGGAGAGGTTTGATCACTTTAATTGTGGCAGTAGATGAAGAAATTCTTATTAGAAAGCCCCTCTTTCTGAGGAGCTTGCTGGTTGTCGATATTGTGATTCTGTAATATTATTTGTGAATAATTAATTATTGATTTATATGGTGAGGAAAATATTGATTTTATGTGGATATAGATGGAGAAAATTTTTAAAATGATGATTGTTGAAAATTAATATTTTATCTTTTTACGATAAAATAATTATTTAAATATATTATTTTAATAATATATTAGCGGTGATATTTTACAACGAATGTGGGATATATGAGTATCTGAGGAGGAAGAGTATTTTTGTTGCAATAAATGTTTAAAACATGTTAAACATGTAAATTGGACCCCATTATTGGTGAAATTTGATTATACTTTGTAAAATTGCGTTTGTGGATTTGGTCAATTTCTATTTGGAATTTGGAAAAACTTTCTTCTGCGAAGTTGTGAGAATTGAATTTCCTATAAAAACACGCGAGATTGAATTTTCTGATGAAAGGGCTATTTATTATGAATTATTGAAGTTACGAAAGTTAGAAATAATTGATTTTGGAAGTTTAAAATATTTTAATTACAAAAACGTTTTTTCATTTTGAAACTCATTTAACATGTGGTTAGGAGGCTGAATTCAGATTGTTAAGTGTGGTATGAAGTTGTGGAAAAATTATAATATATTATATTAAATTTTACGCTTTGGTGTTCTAGCGATTTCTATAAATAGGGTCTTGGGTTAGAATTGAAAATCACACGCAGGCGAAGTTTTCTCTCTATATTATCGGCATATTCTTGTGAGTATTTTGAGTATACTTTTGAGTATTCTTTATCTGGTGCAAGTCAGTCATGCTTTATATCAGGTGTTTAAATTAGAAATCTTGATCTTTCGAGGTAAGGTTTTATAAATAAAATTTCTTCTTTTCGTCAAAAATTTTTCTATAAATATTATTTTTGAATATTATGGAATAAATTTGATATAAATGTTATAGTTGTGGGTAATATTTATAAATTTTGCAAAGTATAAAGTTGTTATAAAATATTATGATTGGTGGGGAATATTCTTTTGTTAGGGAATATTAAATCTTTGATGGCTCGATCATTGGTGGATTATTTTATAAGAATTATTTTCGGATTTTGAAAAGCGACAAAAATATTTTTATAAAAATAAGCGGAGAATATATTGTTAATAATAGCTCAATCGTTGGTGGACCTGACATTATTTGAATTAAAAATAACGGCGGAGGTATTCTGAATTAAAAGCATTGAACTACCGGTGGTAAAAGAAATACGATGTCTGGCGTTAGTTGCGTAGTAGCTGCGGTATTGATTATTGATCTTACGTGAAGTCAACTTTCGGTATGCTCGATTATTACTTCGATAATTCTTTGCGTCATATCTCTTATATTATTGATTGATTATTGTCGCGATATCATCATCGTATAATATGTTATAGTATTAAATCGATAATTGAGGCGATGAGTTATAAATGATTAATAATTGTTGAAAGATTAAATATGTGTTGATATGATTTGTGGTAAGTTTGATTATTTTATGGGGGGCTCGTATGTATATAATCAAGTCTCTTCATCGATAGTATTTACCTTAAATCGATAGTAATTACCCTTGTGAATAGTATTTACCGCCGTCGATAGTAATTACCCTTTATAGTATTTACCTTCGTCGATAGTAATTACCCTTGTGAATAGTATTTACCTTCGTCGATAGTAATTACCCTTGTGAATAGTATTTACCTTCGTCGATAGTAATTACCCACTTGTGAATAGTATTTACCTTCGTCGATAGTATTTACCTTACCGTTAATAGTAATTACCTTTACAGACGTAATCGAACCACTTGTCGTTTCACATTCTGGTGATCGAACCACTTGTCGTTTCACATTCTGAGCGTCGAACCCGATTCGTCGAGCCACTTGCCTTTTCACGCGGCGGTCTTAAGCTAGAAATCTTCTATAAATAGAGGGCTAGGGCTTCATTATTTTTCACGAATTCATTGAGCTATAGAGAGAAAGTATAGAGAATAAGAGAGAAAGAAGAAGAGTATTTTATTCTTACTACTTCTTTGCGATATTGATCTCTACCAAATGTAAGGGGTGTTATTCTTTCTTATTAATGAAGAAGCTGCATTGTTATTCCATTGCTTATTATTACATTGGAATAACTTTTGTATAAGTGGTTTACCTATCTTGGTGACATTCTTATTTGATACATTTGGAACATCACATGCGTGTGTTTTACAGGACTGGTTAAAATCTTTATTATTATTACATTGGAACATCACATGCGTGTGTTTTACAGGACACAGTTAAAATCTTTATTATTACATTGGAACATCACATGCATGTGTTTTACAGGACTGGTTAAAATCTTTATTAATACATTGGAATATCTATACGTGTGTTTTACAGGATACTGGTTCCATCTTTATTATTACATTGGAACATCACATCGATGTGAATTTCACGACACAGTTCGATTATTTATTATACATTGGAATAACACATGCATGCGATCTATCGCATGCATGGTGATTTCTTTTGTTATTCCATTCTTTATTATACCCAGGTTGGTTAAAACTTTGACTTTATACTCCATGAAATTAGTAGAATATCCTTGATATTTGCGTTTTCATCGATATCTTTTCATGGAAATATTCTTACGATCATTCTTGAATTTTACTCTACAAAAGCAGTATCGTGTTGACAATTTGGGCGTTAATAATTCTGGATAAAATAATTCTTGAACTTGTTTTATTGAATTCTTATATCATTGTCATCATCCTCATATTTATATATTTTTTGAAAGTAAATACATGGGCATGGTGCGTAGATGGACTTGGTATGATTATGACGAGAGATTACCGATTGTAATCATGGTAGTAATATTACAAATGATGTGGTAAAAATCCTCGATTAGTAGTAGTGCATTGATGAATGATTGTTGGCATGATCATGACCATTAATGAATACCACAAATATTCTTGGCGTAGTCATGAATAATTGTGGTCGTGATCTTAAAGAATATCCTTGGTAGTAGTGGGGTGATTCGATGATGTGGAATATTTATTAAAAGTGAGTCTCATTTATACTTGATGATGAAAAACCTTTTAAAACCTAAAAGATAGTAGACTTTATTTTCTACTTGACTCTTTTAATGGATTGCGTATTAAAGCTGCTTGATTAAGCTTGGTTGTCTATTGTATTTTATCGGTTTAACATTATTGAAGACTATTGATAATTTATTACGCATTATCTTAGTCGTAATATTTCTTCTTGGGCTAGTTGAGCTCACCCTTTCTTTCCTTTATTCTCTTGAAATGATAATATATTTGGGGACGAGTCGGGGAAGCAGTGATGGTCTGAAGATAGCATTAGTAGTCCTCTTTAATACGTAAAATAGTGTGATAATAATTGTAATGAGGACTTTTGTTTGAGTTTGTATAATATCTAGTAAGCGATATTTGTATTTAAACTCACGGTTTATGTCGTATGTACCACGGCAGTTATGTTAATAAGTTGTATTTAAATTACATACCATGTAAGTGGCGACCAAGATGGGTGATGTATACCTAATTTTGGGGCGTCGCGGTTGGTATCGAAGCTTAGGGATATGATCACTGGCTAAGATGTGAGAATAATCTTAGGAGGGAGGCAGGGGAATACCTTATTTAGTATGACTACTAAGTTTATGTGATATTTTATTGGTTGGTGGAAGATAGGGATAATTTGTTACATGTCGATTAACCTTTTGTTTTGTGGCGATATCTGAAAATGACATCGAGAATGTTGAGAATAGCGATGGAAGCCTTGAGCGATTGTTGATTCACCACATATCGATAATCGAGGATAATGTGCATCATCGAGGCGACAATCCTCATGCTGAAACAACAACCTTGACCAAATGATGAATGATCAAATGTTGGAGGCTTTATGCGATTTATCTGACAATGATGAGGCGACTCGCATCCAAGCGTGGGTGGAAACACGGAAAACTCTCGGGCGGTCCATTAAACAATTTAAAGGCTGGGACCCAGGAGTTTAAGGGAAGCAAAACCTTACGGCGGAAGCATGGATAAAAGCAGATTACCAAGATATTTGATGTCTTGGGATGCTCAGGAAGCAAAGGTTCACTTGCCGCCTTTATGTTTGCGGAGGCGGATTCTTGGTGGGAATCGGTAAAAGCGTACTCGACTTCTTTGTCTTGAAGATATCTTGGGAGAAGTTCGAGGGGCATTCAGCGACAAATACTTTCACGAAAGTATTAGCCACATGAAGGAGGTGGGTTTATCAAGTTGGAACAAAACAATATGGCCAGGTGTCATGATACGAGGCAAAATTTGCGGAGTTATCACGGTTTCGTCCCACTTGGTGGATAATGAAGAAGAAGAATGGGCGAATGTTTTAAGAGGTTTGAAGCGGGAATCGTCGACATCTTATTTCTCATAAAGCGTGTTTGTATTAGGATGTTGTAAATAGGGCTCGATTAGTGGAAGCGATAATGAGTCAGCCTTGACTAAAAAGAAGCGGCCGTGAAATTATAATACCGGCGAGAATAGTCGTCGAGCGGTGACAACAAGCGTGGAGGAATCAGCGGGCGGATATGGTAACCCGCCGGTGGTAATCGGGGCCAAAACAATAGAATGGACATTTCGAAAAGGAGATTCAATGATGATGGAAAGGCGTCGACACCGGCACCCGTTGTTAAGGAAGGAGAAAGACCACTATCGTATGCTTCAAATGCGGAGGAGAGGACACATCGGTCAAAGCTGCGTCATGTGAGTCAAGCATGTTATAATTGTGGAAGAGAAGGTCCTTAGCTCGATTTTGTCGTTCTTAGAAGACAAATTGACTAGGATGGAAGCACCAAAAGCCGTCGGAAAATTCAAAGCCGGTAGTCTGAGGAGAGCATTTGTTGTGACCTCCGAAAAGCGAGGAATCGAATGAGGTCATCACGGGTAAGCTTATCATAAACTCTAATGAAATTCATACTTTATTTGATCTGGGGTTCTACCCATTCTTTTATTTCTCTACTTGCGCTCATCGATTAAATTTGACTCAGGAGAAATTAGACTTTGACTTATGCTCTGTGGAAACTTTCAGTTGGGAGAAACCTTCATTACATCCTTTGTTTATAAGTCTTGTTTGGTTCAAATCGGTACCCTCACATTACATCGATCTTATTTCATTAAAAATACTTGCATTTGGCGTGATTCTAGGGATTGATTGGTTAAGCTACTTATAAATACAAAAATTGATTGTTTTCGTAAGGTTGTTAGCTTTCGTATTCTAATCGACCTATTATGCGAATTCAAAGCGACCAAACCATTAAAATCAATCACGGTCATCTCGAGCCATAAAAGCTATTAGTTTATTGAAAAGCGGATGTCAAGCTTTCTTAGCTCATATCATGATTTAAATAAAAATAAATCGGTTTTAAGCGATATTCTATTGTTAATAAATTTCTGGCGTATTCTAGAAGAACTTCTGGCCTACCCAGGCGTGAAATTGAATTTTGTATCGACCTTGAACCGGTACAAAACCTATTTTCAAAAGCCCATGTCGAATAGCTCTATTGAACTTGAGGAGTTAAAGACCCAATTGAGGAATTGTTAGACATTGGCTTTATTAAGTCTAGTACTTCTCCTTGGGGTGCTCACATTATTCGTGTGAAGAAGAAAGATGGGAGTATCGACTTTGTATTGATTATCGGGAGTTGAATCATGTCACCATCAAAAATAGGTATCCATTGCCGCGTATTGATGACTGTTTGACCCGATTACTGAGGCAAATTCTTTTCAAAGATTGATCTTACGTTAGGATATCACCCGATTGAAGATTAGAGCCGTGACATTCAAAGGCGACTTTGAGAACTCGATGCGGGCATTATGAATTCTAGTCGTATCCTTTGGATTGACTAATGCTCCTCTTTGCCCATGGATATGATGAGGCAAGTATTGAGGAATATTTAGATCACTTTGTAGTCGTCTTTATTGATGACATCTTATTTATTCCAAAATAGTGAAGATCATGAGCAACACTTGGTGACACTCAAAAGCCGTGAATATAAGCTTTATGCGAGTTGAAGAAATCACGAGTTACGGCTTGAAAAGTAGCATTCCTTGGGCGCGTGGTATCAAGTCGTGGAATATCATTGACCCCAAAGATTGAAGCTATTGAAAGTGGGAACAACCTAAATCGATGTGTAGAAGTCGTAGCTTTCTCGGTTTATTTGGTTATTATCGGAGATTCGTGGAAGGATTTTCTCGAATCGCTATTCCATTGATTTCGGTGACTCGGAAAGATCTGAAGTTCGGTTGGAAGCGAAGAATGTGAGAAGAGTTTTCAAGAACTTCGAGGAGACTTATTTATTTTGTTACGACAATACCATCGGCTCGGAGGATTTGTCATCTCTGATGATCTTGAGGCAAAGGGTTGGGATGTGTTCTCATGCTGACATGGAAAAGTTATAGCCTATGCCTCGCGACAACTCGAAAGAATATGAGAGGAATTATCCTACTCGTGATCTGAGAGTTAGCGGTTGTTGTCTTTACACTTAAAATTTGGAGGCATTACTTGTATGGGGAGAAAGTGGAGATCTTCTACGGATCGTAAAAGCCTCGAATATTTCTTCACTCAAAGGAACTCGACATGCGACAACGGCGTTGGCTTGGCTATTGAAAGATTATGATCGTACCATCGATACCATCTGGAAAGCGAGCGTGGTAGGTGGCGCATTGAGTAGAAAATCATATCAAAATCTGAGTGCGATATTGTCGTATAAAGGCCCATTTGTGTGACTTGCAAAGGATGGAGATAGAGTTAAAGACTCGAGGGACGCGTGTGATGATAAGCGAGTATCTGAGTAGAGGCAAACTTTAATCGATAAAGTTAAAATTTGCTTTAGCTCTGGACACGGAGGTGATCGCGTATGAGGAAGAAAGTCGAGAAGGTCTTATCTTAGGAAGCAGAATCGATGAAGAAGGAATACTTGAGTCGACTCCGGACTTTGTGTTCTAACGACCACGATTTAAAGTATAATATCATGATGGGCTTACTGACACACCATTTGCAATCCGTCACAGGAGTACGAAAATGTATCATGATATTGAGTAAATACATTTTGGTGGAAGCAATATGAAAGAGAGATAAGATATTTGTTTATCTCGAGGTGTCTAACTTGTCAGCGAGTTAAGCGGAGCATCAGTACAAAAGGTCCATTGCTGACCACTTGAAATTCGAATGGAAGTGGGAGCACATTACCATGGATTTCGATTCTCCGGTCTTCTAAGGTTTCTCAAAGGCGTTGATGCGATTTGGGTCATTGTTGATAGATTGACCAAATCGCTCATTTCTTCTGGAATCTGAGAAACTTATACACTTGAACGTCTTGCTCGTATGTACATAAGCGAGATTGTAAGGCTGCGTGGTATCTTGCGGTATCCATAGTTTACGATCGAGACCGAAGATTACTTCACGATTTTGGGTTAGTTTGCAAAAAGCTATGAGCGCAGACTTACGATTTAGCTTCGGCATATCATCCTCGAACGGACGGACGGACGATCGGAAGGACTATTCAAACTCTTGAAGATCTATTAAGACTCTGTGTCCTTGATTTGAGGGAGTTGGGACAAGTTCTTACCATTGGTGGAGTTTTCCTCTGATGCAGTTATCAAGCAGAAAGTATTGGCATGGCTCCATTCGAGCGTTGTATGGAAAAAGTGTCGTTCTCGGTATCTTTGGGATGAGGTGGGTGAAACAGCGTTGTTGGGGATAGGAGTTGAATGCGTATGACTACGGAAAAGATTGAAGCGATCAAACGGCGTATAAAACCTCACAAATCGAAAAGAGTTATCTTTGATCTTCATCGAAAGGGCGTGGAATTCGATATAGGAGATCATGTGTTGTTAAGAGTTGCTCCGTGGAAAGGAGTTACAAGATTTGGAAAGAGGAAAACTTAACCCTCGATTCATCGGTCCATTTTAATCCTCGATCGGTAGGAGCGTGGCTATAGACTCGCTTTTCTGCTTGAATATGTCTCGTGTTCATAGCGTTTTTTCACATATCCATATTACGTAAATATGTGAAAGACCGAACCATATTATTGAGTTAGAAGCAGGACGAAATAGCGGAAGATTTGGCGTATGAAGAGGTTCTGTTCAAATTTTGGATGGAGAAGAACATATTACGCTCGAGGTTATACCTCAAGTCGAAAGTTTTGTGGAGGAACCACGATGTTGAGGAAATGACTTGGGAGTTAGAATCTGAAATGAAATCAAGGTATCCTTACCTCTTGACATACCGGTCACGTACCCTAATTTGGTAGAAATTTCATAAGAAGGGAGGTTGTAAGACCCGGCTTTTATAAATAAAGATGAATTTTTCTATAAATATTATTTTTGAATATTATGGAATAAATTTGATATAATATTATAGTTGTGGGTAATATTTATAAATTTTGCAAAGTATCTGAGTTGTTATAAAATATTAGTTTGGTGGGGAATATTCTTTTTGTTAGGGAATATTACGTACGATGGCTCAATCATTGGTGGACCCCAGCAGAAGTATTGCGGATTGAGAAAGCGACAAAATATTTTTATAAAAATAACGGCGGAGGTATTTTAGTTAAAGCTGTTGAACTACCCGGTGGTAAAAATACGATGTCTGGCGTAGTTGCGTAAGCCGCTGCGGTATTGATTATTGATCTTACATTGAAGTCACTCCATTATGCTCGATTATTACTCGATAATTCTTTGCGTCATATCTCTTATATTATTGATTCGATTATTGTCACGATATCATACATGTATAATATGTTATAGTATTAAATCGATAATTGAGACGACAATTATAAATGATTAATAATTGTTGAAAGATTAAATATGTGTTATGATTTGTGGTAAGTTTGATTATTTTATGGGGGCTCGTATGTAAATCAAATAAAGTCTCTTCGTGATATATATTTACATCGTCGATAGTAATTACCCTTGTGAATAGTATTTACGATAGTAATTACCGCTTGCGATAGTATTTACCTGCTTCGATAGTAATTACCCTTGTGAATAGTATTTACCTTAAATCGATAGTAATTATCCTTGTGAATAGTAGTATTTACCTTAAGTGATAGTAATTACCCTTGTGAATAGTATTTACCTTACGTCGATAGTATTTACCGCCGTTAATAGTAATTACCTTTAGGGGCGTCGAACCACTTGTCGTTTCACATTCTGAGCGTCGAACCACTTGTCGTTTCACATTCTGAGCGTCGAAAGCCGATCGTCGATCCACTTGCCTTTTCACCTGACGGTGCTAAGCTAGAAATCTTCTATAAATAGAGGCTGAGGGCTTCATTATTTTCACGAGAATTCATTCAGCTATAGAGAGAAAGTATAGAGAATAAGAAAGAAGAAGAGTATTTTATTCTTACTGCTTCTTTGCGATATTCAATCTCTACCGAATGTAAGGAATTGTTATTCTTTCTTATTAAGTAGAAAGCTGTTGTTATTCCATTGCTTATTGATACATTGGAATAACTTTGTATAAGTGGTTTACCC